>AXCM01008530.1:0-11753 GCA_000473375.1 Anopheles culicifacies | reverse complement strand
AGAAGAAAGAAGAAAGTTTGTTCTAATACTAAAGTACTGATTGTAATCTTGTGTAGATGGGTTACCGTGACGCAGAACGACTAAATGTAAAAGAATGACTCAGAAGCCACTATATATCCAGGCTGATGTAATAGGTCGTAAAACCAGAAAGAAAAAGGCCAATCATATGCCTCGTATCGCTTTTAGTCTTCTAGAAATACTCAGCTGCTCGAACTGATCATATAAAGCTATTAAAAATGAACACGCCAAAATGATTTACGGACGTAGATAGGTTTACCACTAGCGCCATCTGGCGTGACACTAAAATGTGTACTAATATGACAGTTGAATTTATAGAGAGAATATTGTTTGATTAAATAAAATAAATAAATAGCAAATACGCTGCACGCAAGGGTTTATTAGCTGAAAGTGAGATGAAGTCATCCAGTCGCAGCGCACACACCTAAATATGCACCAACCGCAGTGCATTAGTTGTGTTTGCTTTATTTTTCCTTACTCTTTTCCCGATAAATTTACTGCATTTTCCTTCCGGCACCGTCCTGTGACACGTTTTCCCCCACAACCCAGCAGTGAAGTGAGTAACTGGCTTTGGATGGGATTTAAATCCAAAATTTGCGTCTCGTTCGTCGCAATAGCGCGAACAGCCGCGCTTCGGACGTACACAAACATTCTCAGCGCTGATTTAGTCATAGCCTAAAAATATCACACCGGCTTTTCTCACTCAAGTGCCGCAGCACACGGTTTTGCTACTGCTGACTGTAGTTGTCGTTTGCTGCGCCTTTTGCTGCATTAGCGATGCCGTCTCTTCAGGATGGTTGTTTGTGGATGTGGTTTGTGCCCCCCTTTCGCTTGGACTTATCCACGCTTGGGCTATAGTGCGCGATGCACGGTTGTCGAAGAGTGATACGGCCATGAAAACCCAATCAGAAAAGGGCAATGTAGTGGTAGTGGTAGCTGGGGAATAAAACATCTTAACTAAAATTATAATCAGAGAAATAGAAATGCGATAGAGAGTGTGGAGTAATTTTTAAAAAGTAGGATTTGGGTGTGGTTATTTGGTATTTAAGGAATTTCCTCAATTGAAAATCATTAAAAAGATATCTGTCAGTGGATTGTGATAATCTTACTTAATTTTATAGTCTTTTGGAGGAGTGAAGGTTCTTTTAACCTAGAATTGCGTTTCACCTCCTTGTGTCTGATCTGAACTCCTCCGACTCAATTTCTAAGTGCATCGTGACCTCATCGTTCCTAGAACTTTTTATTTTTAAAGAATGATTGATGTACTTTTCATCTAAAGCTGTTTGACTCATTCATGCAAGCCGAATAAAATAAAAATATGATGCTTATTTTATTTCTGTAGATGTGCAGTGGGACTGACAGCACGCTCGCGAAACAAGTTTTATTCCGCCGAGCCAAAAACCGGGGCAGTGGAGCAAGTTACGCCGAAAGCAACTTTGCCTAATATGGAACCAAAGTGTTGTGGAATAAATGGTCCGTTTTAAGGCACTCGCCATTTTTCCGCGATGTTTCTCCAAGTTAATGCGCGACTAAATCTCACCCTCCCAGGGGTATAGAGTTTATCGGTATATCTTTAAATCGTGTTTGCTTTATGTCTTATGTGTGTGTGTGGGGATATCATGTGAGCTTTTCGGTTTTTCGTGCAACTCGTGATCTTTCGTCGTGTTGAGTCGAAGGACTACGTCATCAAACTAGAGATTAGTATGAAATTAAAGAGTTCTAGCAATATTTTCGTGCCAAGTAGTTACATATAATGAACAACATTAGATATGGATCAATGGTAAAGTCATGTGGTTCTCAATATATCGGGAAAAATATGTTAACAAATGTGGATGTTGTACTCGACACCTATATGCTAAACGTTTATCATCCCGAAACTAATGTTATAAGCCATGTCACCAACATCTATACAGCATGTTAACACCACACACTTTAACCTTTCCCGCGCTGTATGTGCAAGGCCATTTGATGCTGACAATACACACCCCATCCATCGCCAACAACACCACAGCTGGGGGAAATAAACAAACCTCACGTTCACATTTATGTTTCTCGCTCTTCTCGGGCTTTTTGGCTTATTATGTAGGAGATTCCGGCTATTTCCAGCCAATGAAGGAATTTGGCAAAATAGTCTAATCTAGATGAAGATTTCCAATTATACTGTATAGCTAGCACATGTCTATTTTTCGACCAGTTATTGCAACGCCGTACAATGATGTCCACTGGTTTATTGGGAGTATTCCTCCCAAAGTGTTTATCCTCACACAACACCCCTTCGGCGCAGGCAGAACTGACATAGTTCCACGAGTGGAAGCATATCAGACCAGCAGCGGGTGACATCATGCCGGTTATTGTGTTTGATTCTTGCCTCCCTTCGCTGTCTTCTTTCCCCCGTGGTGTGTTCACACTCTGTGTGATGATGTTGTTTGGTAATCTTTTTTGAGTCCGATGGACAACCGATTGCTGAGAGGGCATGGGGAGTACAGGGAATCGACGACCAGGGGTCGCTGGATTGCTTCGTTTGTTATCACATTGTGATCGTGACCGTACGAGGCCCTCCACTTGACAACCGTACATAATTGACCGTGTGCTGGTGTTGTTCGGATGCGATGCGTATTGGTTTTGGTGTGCCTTGCCTTGATGAATGATGATGATGTTCATGAATGCGGTTTTCGAGTCGATTGTGCAACAGCGTTTGGTCATAGTTTGGGATGGTTTGATAGACAACATTTCACTTTTTCTATACAAAGATTTGGTTTGTGGTTGGATTTATAAGTTGCGGTTACGAATGGGCGAACGAATGATAAATGGCATGGAATAATTTTAACGTTTAACTCTCCAAGATGGATGCAATTAAATGAATGAATTTGTTTATTTGGTTGGGAATTTTCTGCTTTATTGTTCCCTGAGCTGTTGTCGATATCAGATAAGTTATCGTTTACTTCAACAGTCTCGTTGTTTGAGCAATCTAATTTTGCTCTTATCAGTTAAGAAAATGTTTTATGAGCAATCCCAAAAAGAACACAATAGTTGTTCAAACTACCCAGAACTCTTGGAGGTTTTTATTGTGTTTCAGAATTTCTTGTTGTTTCCAGCGCACTTGGAGAATTTTTCCCCAAACATACTCCAGAATCGTTAAATCAAACTGGAAAAGATAGGCTTATCATGTGGTTTCGTTATCATCGCAGGCGCAGGTCTGTAAAAACAGGACGTTATTTTGGTAGTCGTTGTGCTGTTCGGTGCAAGAACTGCGGGCACTTGTCACATCAGTTTTGTGATTTTACAAGAAACATACCACCCGAAGGCAAACAGACAAATCGAATCACGGTGTGTTTGACGGATTGAGTCCAGAAGGGTGTCGCGGCAGCAAGTGCCGCAGCGCATATCACGTCGCTTGGACAACGCCCAAAATAGCGTTCGCTGTGTTTGCTGTGCATTGCTTACGTACATCGTTTCTGTGCCGGCACAGTTTTCTAACATACACCCTAAAAGTGTGGAGTGCGTGTTTGTGTCTGCCGTTCATCACGCTGACTTTTACGCTGATAGCAGCTAGTTCTCCTGCAGCAGTCTGCTCAGTTGCCTGTGTTGCTGCAGTGATCAACACATTGGAGCAAGCGCTCTCTGACTGTGTGGTTTTTTTTTCGTAGAACAGAGAAATAGAGAGAGAGGCTCTAACCGGCCATGCAAGATCATCGCGATCAAGTGAAGTTGAGATCATCAGTTGTGTGATGCTGCTGTGGGTGTATGCAGCAGAAGCATAAAAATTGGACATTGTGTGTTTTTTTAGTGCCTGTTCTTGTTATTGTCGTTCAGAGTGATTATTCCGTTGATGACTTGTAGGAGAATCACATCGGAATCCACGCCTGCCGACAATTTCAAACCATAGATCAATTAGGTCCACGTCGGTATAATTGAGCCATCAGTAGAAGTCGACAAGTGTGGGGTGAATCGTTTCGAACGAGGGGATTTCATTCGCTAGTTATTTCATTCATTGGGTAAATAGGAATAAATTCACGTGTGATAGTGTTTTACGATTAGACGAAAATGGTGGTTGAAGTGGTCTACTCTAATAGTTCATGTTGTGTATTCTAAAGGGATTTTATTCCAAATTGTATTAGTGATAAATGCCAAATGTTCCTAATTGCTTAAACTAATGACGTATTTTTACTTTTTTTCTTAAACAGATATAAAAACTGTAATACTGAACGTGCACTAGTGAAGAAAGAAGAAGCTACATAGAACTCCCTTTTTCGAAGTGAGGAAGGAAGGAAGAAAATAGTGTCTATTTCCTTTTCCATTGCTTCCTAAAAATGACGACTGACATTTCCGTAGTACGATGGGACCCTAGCCAGGGTCCTGGAAATGAATTTATCGAAGATATCGAATACGACGGAGGAAACTCCAGTTCCCGTTTATTCGAACGATCACGTATTAAGGCGTTAGCAGGTGAGTTAATAAAAAAACAAAGGTTAGGAACACGCTTTGCTAATCATGATATTGGTTTTCCTTTCTTTATTTTAGAGGAACGTGAAAGTGTTCAAAAAAAGACATTCACAAAATGGGTCAACTCGCACCTTGTTCGGGTGAACAGTCCGATCAAAGACCTGTACGTCGATATGCGAGATGGTAAAAACTTGATCAAGCTGCTCGAGGTACTATCCGGCGAGCGATTGCCACGGCCGACGAAGGGCAAGATGCGCATCCACTGTTTGGAAAATGTGGATAAAGCGCTGCAGTTTCTGCGTGAACAGCGTGTCCATTTGGAAAATATCGGCTCGCACGATATTGTCGATGGTAACGCAAGCTTGAACCTGGGATTGATCTGGACAATCATTCTGCGCTTTCAGGTAAAGCCTCAGCCATTCGTTTGGTGGTGGTAAAAATGCGATGTGTATTAATGCTCGTTTGTTTGTGTTTCAGATTCAAGATATTACTATAGAAGAAACGGACAACAAAGAGACCAAATCCGCCAAGGATGCTTTGCTGCTGTGGTGTCAAATGAAAACTGCCGGCTATCATAATGTGAACGTGCGCAACTTTACCACCTCGTGGCGTGATGGTTTGGCGTTCAACGCAATTATACACAAGCACCGGCCGGACCTGATACAGTTCGACAAGCTGTCGAAAACGAACCCGATCCAGAACTTGAACAATGCATTCAATGTTGCTGAAGAGAAGCTCGGCCTGACGAAGCTGCTCGATGCGGAGGACATTTTCGTCGATCATCCGGACGAAAAGTCGATCATCACGTATGTCGTGACGTATTATCACTACTTCAGCAAGCTTAAGCAGGAGACGGTGCAAGGCAAACGTATCGGCAAGGTGGTCGGTATTGCAATGGACAACGATCGCATGATCAACGAGTACGAATCGTTGACGAGCGAGCTGCTGAAGTGGATCGAGGTGACGATTGTGCAGTTGGGCGATCGGCATTTTGTCAACTCGCTGGTAGGCGTCCAGCAACAGCTGGCACAGTTCGCCAACTATCGTACGGTCGAAAAGCCGCCGAAGTTTGTCGAAAAGGGTAACCTGGAAGTGCTGCTGTTCACGCTGCAGTCAAAGATGAGAGCAAACAATCAAAAACCGTACACGCCCAAGGAGGGAAAGATGATTTCAGACATCAACAAGGCCTGGGAACGGTTGGAAAAGGCTGAGCACGAGCGTGAACTGGCGCTGCGCGAGGAGCTGATCCGCCAGGAGAAGTTGGAGCAGCTTGCAGCACGCTTCAACCGCAAAGCTACGATGCGTGAAACCTGGCTGTCCGAGAACCAGCGTCTCGTCAGCACGGATAACTTCGGCTTTGATCTGGCTGCAGTCGAAGCAGCCGCCAAGAAGCATGAAGCTATCGAAACGGACATCTTTGCGTATGAAGAGCGCGTGCAAGCGGTGGTAGCGGTTTGCAATGAACTGGAAGCCGAAAAGTATCACGACATCGAGCGCATTGCTGCCCGGAAAGATAATGTGTTGCGCCTGTGGAACTACCTGATCGAGCTGCTCCGTGCCCGACGCATGCGCCTCGAGTTCTCGATTCAGCTACAGCAGAACTTCCAGGAGATGATCTACATCCTCGACTCGATGGAGGAAATCAAGCAGCGTTTGCTGACGGACGATTACGGCAAACATCTGATGGGCGTGGAGGATTTGCTGCAGAAGCATTCGCTCGTGGAGGCAGACATCAATGTGCTTGGCGATCGTGTGAAACAGGTGGTGCAAAACTCGCAGAAGTTCCTGGTTGACGAGGAGGACAACTACAAACCGTGCGACCCGTCGATCATCGTCGACCGTGTCCAGCGTCTGGAAGATGCTTACGCCGAGCTGTGCAAGCTTGCAGTCGAACGCCGCTCCCGGCTGGAGGAGAACCGCAAACTGTGGCAGTTCTACTGGGATATGGCCGATGAGGAGAACTGGATCAAGGAGAAGGAGCAGATTGTGTCGGCCGATGAGATTGGTCACGATTTGACGACGGTCAACTTGCTGCTGTCCAAGCACAAGGCGCTCGAATCCGAGATACAGTCCCACGAGCCGCAACTGTTGGCAGTCAGCGAGGTTGGAGATGAACTGGTACGCCGTGGACACTTTGGTGCCGATCGTATCGATGAGCGTTTGAAGGAGATCATGGCTATGTGGAGCAATCTGCGCCAGCTTACAGACAACCGCCGCAAGCGGCTAGAAGATGCAGTCGACTACTTCCAGCTGTTTGCCGATGCCGATGACATCGATAACTGGATGTTGGACGCATTGCGCCTGGTGTCGTCAGAAGATGTAGGTCGCGATGAAGCAAATGTTCAGAGCTTACTCAAGAAGCACAAGGATGTTGCGGATGAGCTGAAGAACTACGCCGAAACGATCGAACAGCTGCATGCTCAGGCCGACCGTTTGACGCTAAACCCTCCGGAACAGGAAAAGGTTCGCGAGCGTCTTGCCGCAATCGATGCCCGCTACAAGGAGCTGATGGAGTTGGCCAAGCTACGCAAGCAGCGACTCCTGGATGCGCTCAGCCTGTACAAACTGATTTCCGAGAGCGACGGTGTCGAACAGTGGATCGGAGAGAAGGAACGCATGCTGCAGACAATGGTCCCTGGCAAGGACATCGAGGATGTGGAAATCATGAAGCATCGCTACGATGGATTCGACAAAGAGATGAACGCAAATGCGTCTCGTGTAGCTGTGGTGAACCAGCTTGCCCGACAGCTGCTGCACGTAGAGCATCCAAATTCGCAAGAAATTCTGGAAAAGCAGAACCACCTGAACAACTCTTGGTCGAAGTTGCGCGAGCAGGCGGAAAGCAAACGCGACGACCTCAAATCTGCGCACGGTGTGCAGACGTTCTACATCGAATGTCGCGAAACGGTGTCGTGGATCGAAGACAAGAAACGCATCCTCACCGAGACGGACAGCCTGCAGATGGATCTGACCGGAGTGATGACGCTGCAGCGTCGTCTGAGCGGTATGGAACGCGATTTGGCTGCTATTCAGGCGAAGCTGACGGCTCTCGAGAACGAAGCCGACGCCATCGAGGGTGAACATCCAGAGGAGGCTGCACTGATCCGCGAGCGCGTTGCACAGATTCAAACTATCTGGGAGCAACTTACACATATGCTGAAGGAGCGCGACTCCAAGCTGGAGGAGGCTGGCGATTTGCACCGCTTCCTGCGCGATCTGGATCACTTCCAGGCATGGTTGACCAAGACACAGACGGACGTCGCTTCCGAGGATACGCCAACATCGCTGCCCGAGGCTGAAAAACTGCTGAACCAACATCAGAGCATCCGCGAAGAGATCGACAACTACACCGAGGACTACAAGAAGATGATGGAGTACGGCGAGGGACTGACGTCGGAGCCAACCCAGACCGAGGATCCGCAATACATGTTCTTGCGCGAGCGTCTGAAGGCGTTGAAGGATGGCTGGGAGGAACTACACCAGATGTGGGAAAACCGTCAGGTGCTACTTTCCCAAGGTTTGGATCAACAACTGTTCAACCGAGATGCACGCCAGGCCGAGGTGCTGCTTAGCCAACAAGAGCATGTGCTTAGCAAGGATGATACCCCGGTCAATCTGGAGCAGGCCGAAAATCAGCTGAAGCGGCATGAAGCGTTCCTCACAACCATGGAAGCTAACGACGAGAAGTTCAACACGATCGTGCAGGTGGCGGGACAGATGACGAGCAAGGATCATTTCGACGCGGACAAGATCACGAAGCGTGCCGAAAGCATTGCCCATCGTCGTGACGATAACCGCAACCGTGCGCTGGAACTGCACGAGAAGCTAAAGAACCAGGTGAAACTGCACGAGTTCCTGCAGGATATTGAAGAGCTGACGGAATGGGTACAAGAGAAGTACATTACCGCACAGGACGATACCTACCGCAGTGCCAAGACTGTGCACTCGAAATGGACTCGTCATCAGGCGTTTGAGGCAGAAATTGCCGCCAACAAGGAGCGTCTGCACGAGGCGAAGAAGGCCGCTCAGGAACTGATGGTGGAGAAGCCAGAGTTCAAGGAAATTATTGAACCGAAGCTGACGGATCTTTCGAAGAACTTCGACGAGCTGGAAACGAGCACCAAGGAAAAGGGTGCCCTGTTGTTCGATGCTAAGCGTGAAGTGATTGTGCAGCAGAGCGTGGACGACATCGACTCGTGGATGGATGATCTGGAGAAGCAGATCATCAACACGGACACTGGCAACGATCTAACCTCAGTGAACATTCTCATGCAGAAACAACAGATCATCCAAACACAGATGGCCGTGAAGGCTCGCCAGGTCGAGGAGCTTGACAAACAGACGGAGGTACTGACAAAGACTGCCCCGTCTGATGTGGTCGAACCGATCGTGGAGAAGAAGACGGCAGTGAATGCCCGTTTCGAAAAGATCAAGGCACCGCTGCTGGAACGCCAACGGCAACTAGAGAAGAAGAAGGAAGCGTTCCAGTTCCGCCGCGACGTCGAGGATGAGAAGCTGTGGATCGACGAGAAGATGCCGTTGGCTGAATCGACCGAATATGGCAACTCGCTGTTCAATGTGCACGTGCTGAAGAAGAAGCACCAGTCGCTGAATACGGAAATCGACAACCACGAGCCACGTATCATGACGATTTGCAACAATGGTCAGAAGCTGATCGACGAAGGCCACGAAGATGCAGGCTCGTACGCGGATCTGATCAGCCAGCTGACCCAGAAGTGGCAGGAACTGAAGGATGCGGTCGAAAATCGTCACCGCCAGCTGGATCAATCGGAGAAGGTGCAGCAGTACTTCTTCGATGCGGCCGAAGCGGAATCGTGGATGAGCGAACAGGAGCTGTACATGATGGTGGAGGATCGTGGCAAGGACGAAACCTCTGCCCAGAATTTGATGAAGAAGCACGAAAGCTTGGAACAATCGGTGGAAGATTATGCCGACACTATCCGCCAGCTGGGTGAGACCGCACGTCAGCTGACGACCGAACAGCACGCCTACAGCGATCAGGTATCGGTGAAGCAATCGCAGTTGGACAAATTGTACGCCGGTTTGAAGGATCTGGCGGGCGAACGTCGTGCCCGATTGGATGAAGCCCTGCAGCTATTCATGTTGAGCCGTGAGGTAGACGACCTGGAACAGTGGATCACCGATCGCGAAGTGGTTGCAGGTTCGCACGAGCTTGGTCAGGACTACGATCACATTACATTGCTGTGGGAACGCTTCAACGAGTTCGCCCAAGACACGGCCACCGTTGGCAGCGAGCATGTTGCAAAGGCAAACGGTATTGCGGACGATCTTATCCATGCCGGACACTCGGACAGTGCTACGATCGCCGAATGGAAGGACGGTCTGAACGAGTCGTGGCAGGATCTGCTAGAGCTGATCGAAACACGCAAGGCTATGTTGGCCGCATCACGCGAGCTGCACAAATTCTTCCACGACTGCAAGGACGTGCTGGGACGCATCAACGAGAAACAGCATGGCGTGTCGGAGGAGCTGGGTCGAGATGCTGGTGTCGTGTCGGCACTGCAGCGCAAACATCAGAACTTTATCCAAGATCTGATGACGTTACACGCGCAGGTGCAACAGATCCAGGAAGAGTCGGCCAAACTGCAGGCGGCGTACGCCGGTGAGAAGGCACGGGAAATTACGAACCGCGAACACGAGGTGCTAAATGCATGGGCTCATCTGCAAGGTATGTGCGATGAGCGTCGTGGCAAGCTGGCCGATACCGGTGACCTGTTCAAGTTCTTCAACATGGTCCGCACGCTGATGCTGTGGATGGAGGACGTTGTGCGACAGATGAACACGTCGGAGAAACCGCGCGATGTGTCGGGCGTCGAGTTGCTGATGAACAACCACCAAAGCCTGAAGGCGGAAATTGATACGCGCGAGGATAACTTCAGCGCCTGTCTGGCGTTGGGCAAGGAACTTTTGTCGCGTAATCATTACGCATCGGCCGACATTAAGGATCGATTGTTGCAGCTCACAAACAGCCGAAACGCGCTACTACATCGATGGGAAGAGCGTTGGGAGAATTTGCAGCTAAGTAAGTGTATTTTCATTATGGAACGTCTTGTTTTTGGGTGGTCCCTGTACATTACTATAATGTATTGTTATGATTCTTTCCACCAGTCTTGGAAGTGTATCAGTTCGCTCGAGATGCTGCCGTTGCTGAGGCATGGCTTATCGCACAGGAACCGTATCTGACGTCAACCGAGCTGGGACACACTATTGACGAGGTGGAGAATCTAATCAAGAAGCATGAAGCCTTCGAAAAATCTGCCGCTGCCCAAGAGGAACGCTTTAGTGCATTAGAGCGATTGACAACGGTGAGTTGAAGGTTTGGGATGGTTCGCTCTATAGGGATATCTTCTTAAACCGGCTGCTCTATATCCCTCCCAGTTTGAGCTCAAAGAAATGAAGCGTCGTCAGGATGCAGCCGAGGAAGCAGAGCGCCAACGAGTGGAAGCGGAAGCGGCAGCACGTGCGGCAGCGGAAGCAGAAGCCGAAGCAGCCCGACAGGCAGAAGCTGCTGCAGCGCGCGATGCTGCCGACGCACCAGGTTCACCACATTCCACCCGCGAACAAGAGTCAGGTGAGAAAATGTTTTCCACTTTTAACCATCCTGTAAGCTACTTTCCCTCTCCATCCAGAAATACCCTTCCCCCCATTACTGCAAATGTAATTTATCTCCTTCGTCCTGTGTTTATATCCTTCCGTATTTACATTCCTTGTGCTCTTAAGGCTACTATTCCTCGTCTATTCGCCTCCTAACAGGTTATTTATATTTGTTTCTATACTAAACCTTTTTCTTACTGCTGCTAACCAATGTTGTTAATCACTACTTAACCGTACCTTTATATATATATACCTCCACAATTCATTCGTTTTCTTACACGCTGCCCGCGCGATTCACTATGCTAATACAATATGAAACAATTGACAAAACAATAATCCATTGGCATACTCTTGATTGGACACTTGATGTGGCGGTCACGTAAAATACCTAATACCGTAAAACCTAAAAAACATTAAAAACAATACAAAACAAAAACTGGAAATTGAAATACGCAAAACTTAATGAAAAACCTATGAACACCTGTAGTCACTATGCGTGCAACTTCACCTGTAGAAAAAGAAAGACCCATTTCCCAGACAGGTACTTGAGCATAACACTATGACCTATCTTTCTTAGACTGTGTTTCGTTGTGCTTCTAATAGTGTAGCCTTCACTTAACATAATGCCTCTCTGCAATATTAAGCGTGTGTGTGTG
>AXCM01008523.1:0-12847 GCA_000473375.1 Anopheles culicifacies | reverse complement strand
CACACACACACACACAGTCACTTCACCCCCCTTAGCCAATGATTTTGATTTGACGAATATATTCACCAATAGCCTGCGGATTTTGTGTCCAGCGCCGTACTTATAGTCTGATGTGGAAAAGCAAAATAAAGCGAAACATTCAGTGATCTCCTGGGAGAGACTCTTCATGCCAATATGGTTCGATGTTTTTGCCCCCCGTTTTCGGGTGATGATGTCAATGATGATAATTTATGACAAATCGAACAAATGTAATGGACTTATACATTTTTAATTTATTTGTTTTCTGTTTGCTCACTGTGGACAGATTTAGAATTATCGATTTGACGTCGAAATTGGAATGGAAAGGAATACCACAATACAACAGACAAGATCCGAAGCTTTGGAAGTTTTCAAACAAGAACAAGTAACTTTCTTCAATATTGGTTGGACGATTTGGGTCCAGGAACAAGAATTACCTGTTAGTAGAAATAGAATCAATACAGCGCCGGAATTTATCCAATCCCTTAGGCAGAATAGTTTCAAATCTTGTCTAGAGTACCTCAAGGAAAGATTTATAACAGGAAGCTCTATCAAACACGCTCCACAATTCCTGTAATTTGAAGCCATCGTCTGACTTACTCCTGTGCCGTCTTACGGAGCATACACAACGCACAAAAACACTAGAATTCGAAGGTTTAATTCTGGATCACTACGATGAAGATAAAGTTGCCGTAGACTATGATATAGTCTAACTGGAGCTCAGAATACCTGCAGATGCTTGCAATTTCGGGGAGGGATTAGTCTACCTTTACAAAAGTTTGTTTGGGTTCAGAATACTCCATAAATTCACTTGAATGAGGTAAGTACACGGAACCTCAATAAACCAATTTTTGGGGTAATGACAACATGTTCCTTGATCTGAACGATATAAATGAAAAACACTTTAGCATCGAACGCTCGTAAAGACCCCGTCGGTTCCGAAGACGTTTGGAGGCTATATGTCTCAATTGGGAACCCTGAAGATTGTTTACTTGTACTTAAATTGGACCTGGTCTTTTTGGTAGGATTGGTCTACTGGTGATGGAAGTTCAATTTTAATTCCTCTTTGAGCCTCTAAGGAGAATGCTGAATTTATCCAGCATCTCACGGACTTCATCAACAATTCAATCTAGTGTAGAGCATTCGAAAACTTTTGGGAAACTACTAAAATTCTACTAAGCCTAACTTCAAGTTTCTTTCCTGTATGACACATACACGCCAATTTACTTAAAGAGATCTTCAAATGATGTATTGCAACTTAGAATTAGTGTAACAAAAGCAAAATCAAGCGTCCAGCACATGATTCAGATAGGAAATGTAACAGATCGCCAGCTTCAGTATCTCTATCTTGGACAGCTTCTTGTCCGGTGGTAGCGTCGGTAGCAATTTTCTCAGCTCGGAAAACGCCACATTAAACGCTTCGACGCGAATCCGTTCCCGGGTTGCATGTGCCGTACGGTACTTGAGTGTGGCCCGCCGCCTTCTACGCCGTTCCTCGCGGGAAAGGTTTGAAAATTCCGTCTGCACCGACGGGTCTTGCTGCTTGCGCTGTCGGACTGGACCGACGCTACCGTACATTGGTGGTTGGCCGGCGGGTAGATGGTCATGGTTCGGGGAACAAATTTGGGAACTTTTCGATCGTGGTTTACGCACACCTACGGCACACGAAGACAGTTCCATTGGGTCCTTCATCTGATAAACCATCTGTAACGAAGCAGAAGAGTCACTTTAGGTAACTTTTTATAGCTCAGTCATTCTGGCACAACTTTATTGTTTTATTAAAACAAAAATGTGTCACAATTCTTTCCGGAACGAGCATCAGAGGGACATGAGCAAAATAATTAAATGAACTTGGTGTACTTTAAACAAATATCAACACGCGGATCCTATTTTCGGTTCACTGACGAAAATTTCATCAAACACACATCTCGTATAATTATCACTATTTATGTGAGTTAAACTGACATTAATTTGGAATTGAAAACACTTGAAACATGAAGCATAAATAAATTGAAGTACTAATTTAATTAATTTATCTCAATTTTAAAAGACAATTCTATTAAATCAAAAGAACTGGACACGCTTATCACCAAACAAGTTAAAACACATTAAAGCACATACTTTGAAATGCCTGTAGCCACGTTTAAACGTATAAAGTAGCCTTTTTCCTCCACGAAACTTCTCCCTAGCAACGAAACAGTCCTTTTTTGCACTCAATCACTGCACAATTTCTGCCCCAAGTCCATCAGTGCACAGATTCTGCAATGCGATGCAAGTTCGTATCAACCCTTGATTCACTCACCCACATCGGTTGGGTTCTAAACTGGTACTGAATGCAGCATCTGCAAAGCAGATCCTGAAACTAGTCGTAGCATCCGTTGCGCTCGTAGCCCTTCGGTAGCCATCTTGAAATTACAGCATCCTTGCCTTTCTATTGGACAATGGAAATCTGTAGACACGCCCACCGAGAGAAGGGACCGTCGTTGCTGTTAGTGCTATTTTTCATGCAGATGGGACATGCCAGTTATGCAGATCGCAGGTGCAAACCATACGAAGGATGATGATTTTAATCACGCTAGAGACGCTTCGAGGCTTTAAATGCGTTTAAAAGTATTGGACAGAATCGGCTACGCTTGAAGTGGAGCATTTTTGCTGCAAACAGAGGAGAAGCTTTGTATTATGATACTTGAACGAAAATGGTTTAAATGTGAATTTATCTTCTTTTTTATTCCTCTTCCTCTATTGCCTTTCCTTTTTTTCTTCTATTATCTTTTGTTTTTTATTGTTTTCTAGGGTACATTTTCTAAATTTATATTTTATTTAACGTGAATTTATATTTATTTCTTCTTTATACTGATTTGTCTTCACTTGTTGAACTTATTGTTAAATTAAACGTTTCTTTTGGAATTGTTAAACCAAATAATGGAACTTTTCGAGATGCATTACTCAAACCATATTTTTTTCTATTTTATTCTAAAGTTTTGGTCTATTTCACATTGACTTGAATAACCTGTTGGCAATCTTTTATTTATTAGAATTCTCCAAAACTCATTTCAGGCAACAATCGAGTGGAAAAACAGAGATGGAGGCGCCTAGCAGTTCGACGAGTTGTTGATGAACTGAATGATGACGTCATGATGGAGATGGTGCTCCAAACATATATTTATGAATCATTACTTTAACAAGAATTGGGTTTTGATATATCCTCCGGGATTTTGAATTGAAGTACTTTTGCCACAGAATTAGCAAAAGTGTGTAATAAATACGTTGGTAGCCAACCTCATGTATACGATGCTTGTTAAATTGGCAAAAAAATATAATAAGTCTACTTATAAGCCAATCCAAGTTGATGAAATATATACAGCCAGCCAAATGAAACAAAAAACCAGCTAATGAGAATCAAAGTTGAAATAAATCATTTTCTTTCGCTTAAAGCCATTCGTTCAGCTTTACAAATGTTACGGGTAGAAGCTGTTTTTTTTATCTTTTGTGCATATATTTATACTGTACACATTCTAATATCATTTACACCAAAGTTGCACTGTACAGTGTGTGAAATAGGTTACAAAATCAGCAGTGTTTTATAAAAACTGCGTCGTTTTTCTTTATACATTGAGAGTTACGGAGTCAACATTATTGCACCAAGTGATGATCTATTCGGCAACTTTCGGTGCCTTTCGTGAAAAGTCCCAGGCACGATACAGCTGCAGCACTTGCGTTCCGGCCACGAACACGTTCACCGAAAAGAGGCCCCAATTTTTGGGAATGATTACCAGCGAGTACCGGGACCAGATGATTCCGGTCGCTGCCAGTGAGGCGGACTGCGAAATTGACAGCTGATCCGCGGGACGGCGAAGGTCACTCAGTCCAGCTACGACCAAACCCTGAATATTAATTGGAACAATATTAATTTAGCACGGCAAATCAAACGGAGTTTGTGCGGCACATTGTAACGCTGCTGCTACGCATACAGACCCATTTGAAGACGGGTGCCCAGAAGAAAACAGTCTTCGGTCCTGTGAAGCCGAAAAAGAAGCGCAGTTCAATTAGCGTTGCCAAAAAATCAACACAACCGGACGGGTGTTATGTAAACTGCATGGCAGTGGCACGACCAGCTTACCTGCCGCATGGTTCCAGAGGGGTCGCAATGCGTTAGGAACAAATTTGTCGGCCGCGTTCACGACACCATGGTAAATTTTCGACATGGTAAGGATTATTCGAGGTAGATTAGGGAACTGTAGCACCGTTCGTACCGAGCTGCTGGTAAAGGGAAATAAAAATAAATTATCAACACCATAAACAGACAGCCCATCAAAACAACAATTCGCTCCGTTTCCGACACTGGGTTGAGTACTGTAAATGAAGTCGATTCGAACAAACGCTGTCAAGGTGTATCGAGTAATGGCGTCCCGAGAAAGCCAATGTTGATGTAGGCGTCTTCGTTATATTTTGGCAGTTGGTTCGTTTTGTTGGCCAAATTGTTTTTGTAGAAAATTGAACTTCGAATAGCATTTGGATATATGCACCAGAAAACGATTGGAAAGTTTTGTTTTTCATGGTTATTCCAAGAACTTCTCCAAGCCCTTCTGGAACGCGACCGGCACGCTCTATAAACCTTGGTTTCGACGGTCAAATTTGAATCCACAACGCATTCTGTCAAACAAAGCCATCGACGCACAAACAACAGCAAACAAGCGTCGCTTCTCCGCTTGATAACGATATCGGTGTTGTGTTTTTGTGTGCGCTGTACGGTAATTTTATTCGTTACAGGGAAAAAATGGCACCACGAAAACGAAAAGTTGTGGTCGCAACGACCAATGCGCCAGAAGTAGTGAAATTCGCAACCGCCGTTATACAGACGGTGCTCAGTGCACAGCAAAGCGAAACCACGCACGCTAAGCTGGTGAAGCAACTGAAGCAACTCTACCCCACCGTGCAGCACGATTCGTTCATGAAGTCATTCATTCAGGTTATCAAACGACAAATGGAACACGATGAAACGAACACGTACGCAAACAATGTGCTAAAGTTTTGCGCCAAGTTTGTGGCCGATCCAGCCTTCAGCGAGCAGCCGATTACGCACCCGATCATGGCATCCATTTTCGATTGGCTGCTCACCACGATCAGCTCCGTGCGGCGCGTACGGTTTCGCATTTGCCAGCTTGTTAACTTAATCCTGAATGCGTTGGGCACGGACGCAGCACTGGATGATACGATCTGCGATAAGATTCTACGGTACATGCTCGAGCGGATACGGGACGCATCGCAGGATGTCCGCGTACAAGCCGTACTAGCACTGCAGCGCTTGCAGGATCCCGGTTCACCCGAGGATCCCGTAGTTCGTGCGTACGTGTACCATCTGGATAAGGATCCATCGCCCAAGGTAAGGCAGGCGATTATTTCCTCCCTGGGAAGGAACTACCGCCTGATTCCTTACATACTGGAACGGTTGTGGGATGCGGATGAAAAAGTACGCCGTCACACGTACATGCAGATGAGCTGTTACCCGGTACGACAGTACAAGATAGACCAGCGACTAAAGTTCCTCGAGCAGGGTCTCAACGATCACTCCGAAGCCGTGCGCGATGTGATGCGTAACGTCATGATTCCACAGTGGATTGAATCGTACCAACGGGATTACATTGCGTTCGTTGGGGCTTTAAAGCTTGATGCGGACGAGAAGGAAATGGAACGGTTCCGGAAAGCAGCCAAAACGGTTTTGATGGAAATTTTCAAGTAAGCCATGGTTTCGCTGTCGTAGCATGACGTTTAAACTGACAAATCGCGTATGTTTTTTGTTCTTGCAGGAAAAAGGGTGTAGAAGAAATGGCCTGCTTGTTGAATTTCAAAGAAGACAACAGTACGGTCCCACTGGAGGAGCTAACGATTGAGCGTTTAATCTGCTGGCAGACGATGCTGGAGTACCTACAGCAGAACGATTCCGACGAGCTGGAACGTTATATGGTTGAG
This sequence comes from Anopheles culicifacies, assembly GCA_000473375.1. Lineage (NCBI taxonomy): Eukaryota > Metazoa > Arthropoda > Insecta > Diptera > Culicidae > Anopheles > Anopheles culicifacies. The sequence goes on along the minus strand of AXCM01008523.1, from coordinate 6,859 downwards.
TTGAGCAAGTTTTGTGAGTATCTGAAGGGATTCGTGACGAACCCTAATGCGGCCGCATTCATGAAAGCCGCCAATCTAAGCACGGAAAGCAACCAAATATCGTCACCGGGTCAACCGGATACTATGGATAAGCTGCAGCAACTGTACGTGCAGTGCAGTCTGCAGATTTTGCTGGAAATAGTGCTAATGTTTGACTTTTGCGATGAGTTTGGACGGGACAATCTGAAGCAGCTGCTGTCGGATATCCTCTGCAATGAGAATCTCTCCGAGCTGAACGTTCGACTCATCATGGAAACGTTCGAGAAGCTGATCACCGACGTGGACACACGGTTGAACTTTTTCGTGGAGCTTGTGAGCTCCATACTGGAACCGTCTCGGCAGGATGTTTCCAACAGCTCACGGCAGCTGATCGATGCGTACCTCGAGAAACATCCAGAAATGACATCGCTCAAGCTACAAATTTCAGCACTCCGCGTGAAGATCCTCGAACTGAAGGAGCAGGAAAGTGCACTATCGGCGCGGAAGGATTACGCTGGGGCTCAACTCGTAAACGAGAAGGTGAACCAGTGCAACGAGGAGTACGCCAATCTGGTGAAACCGCTCGTACAGGAGATGTCAATGTCCGCCACTACCATTGAGGATGAGGCCGGAAACACTACCAGCACCACCACCACCACTAGCACCACACTGCAGTTCCGTGAATCGGTGCTAAAACCACGCCGTGTAACACAGGCCACGGTTGAGAAGTGTCTGCAGATATGCTTCTATCTGGTCAACAGCCCAACCGTAAGTTCGCTTACACCGCCCGTCTGCTCCCTGTATCCGACCTTCATCAGCCGATACGTCCAGTCGGGCCAGTTGGCCACGCGCAACTGGGCACTGAGGACGGCAACCGCGTTCAGCATGCTGTACGATGGGCTTAGCAAGGAAACGTTCCAACTGCTGTACCAGCAGTTCCTCAATACGGCTTCGTCCCGGCTTTGGAAGACGGCATTCGAGTGTGTCTTCGAGCTGCTGGACATGTACGGGTTCGAGTACTTTGATCTCGAAAGCGAAGATTCGCAGAAGGATGATTCGCGCACGATGAAAAGCTCTCGGCAACTGTTCAGCCGGCACAGTAGCAGCTTTCACGATGATTCTACGCACTCGTCCTGCAATGGGAACGAGTTTTACAAGATGTCCGTCCACTTCATGGACACGTGCAATGACAGTGCCATTTGTTCGGCCATCATCGACGGGTTCTGTCGGTTGATTTTGCGTGGCCGGTGTTCCTCGGCCGACATTATGTCGAAGCTGCTGTTACGCTACTTCAATCCAACTACGGAACCGGAAATGCAGCAAATGTTGGGCATCTTTTTCCAGGGCCTCATTGCGAAACGTCGCCAAGAGCTTATGCAGAAGGCACTGCTAAGCACACTGTTCCTCGTGCTGGAAGCACCCAGCGAGAGTCCGCTGGCTGAGATACAGCCAGAATCGGTGATCAAGTTTGTGGTGGACTCAACCCGGCCCGTCTTTTGCAATCCGGGCGTGAATCCACACAACACGATCGCGGTTACGTTCCTACGGGTGATGCGAGATAACATTACGCTGAAGGATCTGCTCAAGCTGCTGAGCAAGGAGCTGCTCGTACTGGACATCAAGGAGGATACGGGACTGCGGGTCGATCTTGCCAATGCAGTGGGTGAAATTTTAAACGAACCCTCCCTAGATGCGAAAACGATCAAAAACCTGACCACCTTCCGGGAGATGATGTTGGGCAAGATCCAGGAAACGATCACGTTTTCTTCGTCCCGTATCCATCCGAGTGTGGTGGACGGAGATCGACCGGATACACCCGGTACGGAGGAAACGAATGACGAGGAACCGGTCGTCGACGAGGAGGAAGAAGAGAACGTGCAAGAACCGAACGAAGACGCTGAACGATCCGATTACCGGCAGCAGATTAACAAATCGATACTTCAGGAAGATTCCGACACGGATCTGCTTGCATCGCCGATGAAGCAACCTGGCGCTGGTGCACCATTATCACCCGCGATGTCTCCGGCACGAACCAATAATGTTGCTCCTGGGCCACCTGATTCGGGGGTTAAATCGCTCCGGCGTTCTTTGCTCCCACGGTCACCGATGCATGATTTGTCGACCGATGGAAAGTTCAAAGTTCCCGATGCATCAACGCTCCTCAAAATGCAAGCTGCATCGGCACGGGTCAGAGTAGCGCTCAGCTCGTCCAAGATGGCCATATCGAATCCTGCTCAGCAGGAGAATGATTTCGAAATTCCATCAACGAACGATGCACAGAGTTCGGATGAACGTGGATTTTCAAGCACATCCGAGGATGAACTGGAAATCCCGGAAACGCAAGAGTCAGCTCGTTCCAATGTTACGGTGCGTCAATCGACTGCTTCAACTAGGACAAGCGCTCGAACGAGTCGAACAGCAGCAGCGAACAAAAAATCGTCCTCGTCCTCTTCGGATAGTGAGGCCGTTGAAGGATCCCCGAATAGTACGGTAGGTACCCATGTGGTTTGGTGTCTCCCGTTCGACGTTACAGGAAGCATTCCGGTCGTAATAGCAACCAATATCATGGATTATTATTATTGTCATGGCGACGATGTGTGATATCAAAACGATGCTATTGGTCGCTATGGCAACAATAATGCTTCCTCTTACACGTCGTTATATAGCGGGATGCATCCAAAATGTGATATGAAATTGTAACATTTTTTTGGTCTTTTGTAGTTGATCCGCATCAATCGTGCTGCGCGACCGCTGAACAAGGTAGCGGCCAAGACGTTGGTGGAGCGTAAGCAGAACGATATTCCCGGCACGTTGCCTCGTACCACACGACATACAGCTCGTTTGGAGACGATGAACAGTAAGGTTATGACACGCAAATCTTTATCGGAATTGAGCTCGCCGAATAGGACAGTAAAAACCACCACCAAAACAGCTCCCACTGCCACCACCAGACCATCACGACGATCAAAGAATGCAACAGAGCCGAACAAACCTTCCCCGGTGGTGTCCACGAAACGGATACCCAATAATACAACTGTGCCTGACAACAAACCTGCCCCGGTGACGTCCTCGAAACGGATACCCAATACAACTGTTTCGAATTCGCCCAAATTAACCACTAGAACATCCGCCCGAACGATTGCGGCTGCTAGTGGACCCGGCCAGCAAAGCAGCTCACCGTCGGGCAGCAAACGATTGCGTGAGCCACGATCATCAACTGTGACACCAACAAACGAACAAAGCTCAGGAAAGCTCCCGGTCGGCAGGAAGGTTAGTTCTGGAAGTGGTAGCAGTGGTGTATCTACTTCCAGTCCCATACGGTTAAAGCGAGCCGCAGTCGTACTGACACCGTTGAGTGCCATACGTCGGACGGATCGGTCTAATCACTCGACTCCTCTAGCCACCTCACCGAGACGACCGAACCGAAAAGCAACACGAACGGAAAAAGCTTGAAAACGTGTGTAGCAAAATTTTAGATGGCCATTTTTTCGCTAACAAAGTGCAGTAGATTGTCAGTTATCCGTACTCCTTCGCAAAAAACGGTCCTAATGAACCGTGGGAATATGTCTAAACAAGTGCTTCGTTTATTTTATTTTATTTTTTGCAGAATAGAAAATAATACCTAAAGTACCAGTAAAAGCACTTAAAAGTCTATAATATTCAATATTTCTCCCAAAAAAAATAGAAGTTCTTGCTAAATCCGTCTTCTTATGAAAAGTAACTGTCAATTTAAATGATTCCAGTGGTCGGCAACCAGTAGAGTAAGGAGTGGAAAAAATGCGTTTCCACAAAATCAAATTACAATCTACTATGGAATTGTTGCAATGTAATCCCCTACCGAGTAAATAAAAACAATTTAACGTTTACATTCTTGACGATGGTAAAATGTGTATTTCTTTCTTTCTGTACGACACACACGGCCAGCCAATCTAATTTAGATAGCTGCCATATTAGCTATATGTGTATGGTTGGTTGGTTTTGTTTGTTTGTTTTCTTGTTTCACGCTACATTCAAATATTCACATCTATAATTGCATTTTCATTGTATAAAATTTCGTTTACCCCCATATCCCATGACACTATTATATGTATAGACACATCTCGCTGTGGATGAGTTTCGAAGTACGAAGATACGAAGTAAATCTGTGTTCGCTAATCATTGCACACGCACAACGAACGGTCGCAAGGGAGGGTGGCTCTTTACGTGTCCTTTTCTACTCAACGTCCTTTTTACTTTAGCTTTCTCGTACCGTTCGCCACTCCCTTCCTTCTCGGCCCGTCGCTTTTGTAAGTGAATTATTCATCGCTAATAAGTATGGAGCAAATTATTTTACAAAACCTTAATACATGCAGCAGCAATCACACCACACATTTGTAAGATTGCTGGCGTATTATATAGAATATCGTCACGCGGTTTGGTCGTTATGGCTAGAGATGAGGAGCTAGTTCGCTACCGCTAGTTTACACCGCAAGAGGAAAATATCGCACGAATAATTACATCAATATGATTCAAATATGATTGATTTGGTTTTTTCTTTGCGTTCGTTCCTTCCTCTTTACAGCTCACGCAAACAGAATAGAAACCAAGAGGAATCGGAGGGGCTTTGGCCTCCCCCCGGGGCTATGCACAGCTGTACAAATCGTGTGAAAGAACACGTAACGTTCTACTCAGTTTAAATATTCAGTTCATTTCGCTTCACATAACACCCTACCATATTGCCTTACATAGCTAGTAAGGAAGTTTTTGTTTAAGAAAATCTTTCACTACTCTTATGAGCGCAATATGTACTTAACATCTCTAAGTATGTTTTTTTTTTCTCTTCTTCTAAAGGACATTCAAACCACAACAACTAAACCAATGATGAGCACAAAGGTATTGTTAAATTACAAACAAAAAATGAACACAATCGCCGAAATAAAACAATAAAAACGAAAAAGGTGGTAAAGTTTATCAATTTTTTTAATAATTCAATTCTTTTTTCTGCAAACAAACACAAAAAAACTCTCTGTCTTTACGCACAATTCTCTCTGTTTTTATATATGACCTCAGCAGCTAATTAGCGCCAAAAAAGAAATTAAAAAATACAACTTTCTCTTTGTGCCCTACTACCCCCTGACTCTTTGCTTCTTCGTCCCTTTTCATCCATTTGAAATTACCTATACAGAAGCTTACTGCTTAAGGGCCTTATCGCTTTACACACCAAAACGTGACCGGTACGCGGCACGGCACGAACGACTTTGTTGTTATTTATTAATATTGTTGCACATAATCAATAGTGTCCTAACGTGCCTGGACGATGATCGAAGTAGAAATATTTTCATAATAAAACATTCTACGTACGTAGTCGGAGTAAGGGAAGGGGAGGAAGGGGCGGGAGTTAAAAAAAAGAGATACACCTTCTGCTACTACCTATAACTATAACCAACCAAGTACTACTACTTAGCGCGAATATTAGTGTGGTTGATCTGAAGAATTTATCTAACGTAACAACACATAGGCATAATAATACAATAAAGTTACTATTAAATATACGGTCTTTACAATCTCTCGCTCTAATAGAAGTATTATACAACGGAACTACGGCGCGCTACGACGCCGTATTTTTTGTTGGGAGTTTGAAGTTGGTCGGTACTTTACTGTACACGCGCGTACCGGATTAGGCGCGCGCCACAGTTCCCTCGTGTTGTAATGTGTGTAATCAGAGCGTTTTTCTCATTGCTTTGTCTCTCTAGGTAAGTCTTAAGTGCATTAGTATCAACGCACTTCTCCTCCCCCCTCGAGTCGTGAGCAAAAGCTCAGCTCAACAAGCGCATTGCTGTTATTACTTTTGTGCACTGGCATCGGAAAAAATAAAATAGAATTTGTAATTGTATACAAAAACAAAACCAAAAATATTAAAAAAATATTTAAAAAAAAACCCTCACAGTCAGCCAGTGCACTTTTTTCTTCTTACAAGTTACATTCCACACCCGACCCCGTTGGAGATAGTTTCCTACATCTGGCCTAGACTTTAGGTCTGTGGCTAGTTAGGAAACTATTTCCAACGCGTCGGGGCCACACATGGTATTATTGCGTTAGTTGTGTGAGGTTTTTGCAGTATATATATATACCTAAGTATATAAGTCTGCATCATGTATAAGTATGTGTGTGTGTGTGTAAGCACCTTTACGTTCATTATCGGAACCCAGCGGAGATCGAACCTTGGACTTGTACACGTCGATCATGCTGCCTGTTAACCCATGGGCGGGTTCAGTGGTCCGATTAGAACATTAAAGGCTATTGCGTTTCGTCCACTATTAGCATTATCTGGTGCGTCGGTTCCTGCGTACTGCGGACACACTCGTTCTGATGCGTTATCCAGTCTTTCCGTTGGCAGAACGTCGAACAGTAAGGTGTCCTTCGGCATAGCGAACATTCCGCCAACGCTTCACGGTTACAGTTGGCGCACTGCATAAGGAGAGCGAGAGTGCAATTAGCATGATGGGCTTAGTAAATTCTCCCACCGAACATACCTTCTTGTTTGCATGTATTGATCCCGGTGGAATGCAATTGCTGTTTATGCTTTGCTCCTGTTCGAGTTGCGTGACCGTAAGTATTGCGGCATCCCGTTCCCTCTGCATGCACTCCAGCTGGCGGTTGTGCATCTCTTGCGTTTCCACGATGCATTTGCGCATTTCTTGTACCATCTTTGTTAGCTGGGTGCAGAAGGATTTCATCCTTTCGAATGGTAAATTAGCTTCCGCTAACACTGGGGGAGAAGAAAGGTGATACATATTACTTTTATAAATTGGCTTATTACAATTACAACGAGGGAAGTAGGGAATTATCTTCTTGTCTTGGA
>KI424872.1:0-11838 GCA_000473375.1 Anopheles culicifacies | reverse complement strand
ATCAGCATCCTGCCGTCACCGAACGACTATGTCACAAGCCGGAAGTGTGTGTGTACCGAAATGCCCATTATTCAAACCTGTGTGCGGCACAAACAGAGTCGGAATGTTCTAGCTAATTATCCTTCATCATCGCGCGAAGTGTATGTGACAGGCGATAGAGGGCTTCGGATGTGTGATAGAACTTCAGCTTCAGGGAAGCGTGATAAATAGTCAGCTTTATGCTACTAGAATGTTCCGCTTTCCCCTTTGCTGGTGGTTTGCGAGTGCTGTGTGGAATCTGGTGCGGCAGGCCGATCGCTTTCCATGCCTCCTAGCCTCCTCATTTCACTTTCATCCATCAATCAACCCTTAATACCTCCCAAACCAAACCCCTCTGTTCGCGCTCGTCCTCCGCTACCCAAAGCTCAGTAAAGTGATTGAATAATGAATTTATGTCGTACGGACATTAACGTCCAGTGAGGGTGGCAAAATTCACTCCCACTCCGCCACATGAAGGGTGCCGCGGACTGGACGAAAAGCCTTGCGGGATTTTTGATGACCACCGACGAAACAGTCACCGCGTGCACCTGTGACGGTGGTGGTGGGTTTTTACTCACAGAAGAAATAACACACACACACACACACACGAGAAAAAAAAATGGCGGTAAACCGACGAGATTGTTCGGTTTTCTGGTGCATTTAAGCGAAGCGGAAATTAGCTGCTGCCGCAGCACAACTGCCAACGATGTGGTTTTAATAAATACATCAAGCGTAAATAGAAAATCGTCCTCCACCTCCTTTCCTTTGGTCCACGTTCCATTTTCGGCCTTCCCGCTACTTGTACACGGTCCTTCCTCGTACAGCTTTATGGCCGCGGGTGGAATAGTTTGCTGTTTGAATTTAAATATTTGATTATTACATTGCTGCCCTTTTGACCGGACCGGGAGGGGGTGAGCCGTGTTGGCATTAGGCATTTTGCATGTTTGCTTTTTTCTTTTAGTGGAAATGAAATTAGTTTTCCGAAAACTAGCCGTGCCTGGAGGAATTGAAACAATCGGCAAACAAATGCACCAAAATAGGACGCCTCCTGCGCGAGAGGAACCGATATTTTATTAAAAATGTGTTATTATTTATTTAACTAAATGAAACAGGCGATTTAGCTTTTAGGACTTTGAGGGGCTTCTTTTGGGGATTTCTGGGTTTTCATGTTTAGTGAGGCGTTAAACAGCCAACATGGATTGAAGCTCGATACTTTTTAGGATTAACGAAATATCAATTCTTATTTTCACAATTAATCACAAAACGACATGATGATGTCTTAGACGTAAAGCCCCTTTTATTGATTTCGTAATACACTTGACACCTGCATAGCTACACTCCATCATCACTAGTCCTCGCATCGGAAACACTCCTACCGGTAGAGTGCTGTGGCAGTTGCTCAAGCTGTAACTGCACCCGATGCAAGTCATCTGCCAGCTGATGCACCGTTTCGACTAACCGCTCGTTCTCGTGCGAAACGTTCCTCAGCAATAGTTGCTGCCGATGCAGTTGTGCAGCTTGACGATCAAACATAAAGTCTAGCACCGTGTACGTGCAGCAAATCTCACTGATCCACCGATCACGGCAGCTCGCATCCTTACGTACGACCTGAATCTTCCGCGCCTCAATGTACTGCATGATCGTGTGCAGCCAACCACAGTTCCAAGGATTCTTGCGCAGTGACACCACCGTCACGGCCGGGAACGATTCATCCATGTACGGCACAAAGGTGAGCTTGTTCTTGCTTAGGGAAAGCGTTTGCAGCTTCGGGAAATGCAAAGCGGACCGCGAATCGAGCGTTTTGATGTGGTTGTCGTAGATGGAAAGAATCTTCAGCGTACTCGTTGCATTCGCCAACATCTCCATGTCAAAGTATTCGAGCGAGTTGTTGTACAGGTACAGCTTCTCCAACCCCACCAAGAAGCGAATGTTGCGTGGCACGCTGATCAACCCATTATTCACGATTGAGAGCATCTTAAGCTCGCGGTTTTCGATCGGTTCCACATCGAACTCGGCCAGCCCGTTGCGTTGCACGTTGATCTCCGTCAGGTTCGTCACCGGTATGAACAGATGCTTGATGCTGGTACTGTTGTACACATGCAGCTGCCGTGTGCTGCCCAGCAGCGCAAAAATGTCCTTCCCAAAGTACGGTATGGCACCGGATTTGATGAGCAGCGTCGGGTGGCGTGGAAACTGCACTCTCATGTCCGCACTCGAGTCCCCACCGATGCCGTTGGTGGACACATCGAGATGCACATTCTCTACGAAGCAAAATCCGGCTTCATTTATAATGGAGCACTTGTAGTTCTTGGACTCTGCCCGGCAAACGCGTCCGGACAGGGTGAGCAGTACCGCTGCCTGCAGTAAAAGCGAAATCCGTAGAACCATCACACCGCTTACGGACACGAACCGACCCCGAACAAATGCACAGCGAGACTGGTTGGAACGGCTTCGGGAATGCAGCCCATAACGGGTGTGAGGAAACCTTATCAGCGGATGACTCTACTCTACGTACGTCGTCGAGATGGATTAATCGGTGGCGACAGCGTCAAGCTGACCCTTGAAGCTAGCGAAGACGCGCACAGTGTGAAACGCGCGAAATCCAAAACAATAGCATTCCAAGAACATTAATGGGAAACAGCTCATTAGAAATTAATCTCTGTTTACTGATCCGAATCGAGCGCGTACGGGTTTCCGAATCGGAGAATCGAAAGATTTTAGTACGCATTGTGTACAACCGACCGCCATCATCTGCCCTCCTTTGCCGAACTGCTCCGTAAGGGTTTAATGACGGATTGTGTTCTGTTTACACGGACGGGGGCAGCACACCGCTCTACTGCCAGCCCTTTTGCCAGCCCAACGGCCTACCTCCAACGTAAGGGCATCCCGCATCGGATAACGACCCTGTTTAAAGCCGGACAGCAGTTGTACAAGATAAGCTTCTCCACAGGGCTCTTCAGCGAACGCTTTCCTGAGCTGAACAAATACACACATCCGTCGACACACAAGCGGGAGACGCGATGCTGTGGCGCAGATTTTCTGCCGCTTATCGGACGCATTCTAGGTGATAATTTACCCGATCCATCCAAGAACATCGCCCCAATCTGGTACGCGGCAGTGCCAGGCAGTGTGCGCCCGTACAGATACGGCATCGCAATGATAAAGGCACCACCCAAACACATCACCCGTCGTTGGGCCGGGGCTCGGAAAGCAGCGCACTTGCTCTCGGGTGCCGGTGGGAGCCTAAAAATTGTTCTTCACTTTGCATTTCCGCCTACAGGTCGGATCAACGACGGAAGTTGAAAAGTTCGTCCAAAGAGGAATTGCCCTTTTTCTACCCTTACGTCCAACCGTTCCTGGATAGGATAGTACCAACTACGGTTGCGGGCTGTTTGCTGTGCGGGAAGTATTTAATTCATTAAAACTTTCCGCCTTTAGTACAGCGCCACGGCTTTATTCCGATCTTCTTTTGGTGGAACGCTTTTTTCGGGTAAGCTTTGGTACGTGGATGGCGTTGGATGTTGTTGGGCTTTGAAACCGCTTGAGCAACGCGAAAACCCGGCAAGAGTACACCAAGTTTTCAGCATGGTGGTTAGTGATTCTAGTTAGTTTGTATGTTAACCGGGTTTCGTTCTTTTTTGTAACCCAAGATGCAGCATCTTCTGAATGTCTGGATATGGTTTTTTTTGAATCGCAACAAACAAATACAAACAGAAAAGCAATATTTCGAAAGGTAAGATAGATGTGTATGTGTTTTTGGTTTTGAAAGTTCGTCAATATACTTAGAGAATAGTCCGTCCCAGTTGTATGATACATACGCCAGAGTAATTCTTTCTATAATTCTGTATAATTCTCTAGAACTACTAGATAATACTCCTTCCTGAATTCTTCCAGAATTCACTACAAGTTTAGAAGTCAACGAATCATAGATACAGTTCATAAAAAAACTATAGGAGCACCTGTTTTTTTTTAAGAATAAACGAAAAATTTGTAGCGCTGGCTGAAATTGAAGTTCTCGTAAGTTGTAGAGTAATGAAATAAACACTTGGAAAAACAAAAAAATATAATTTAACACACACTTTAACAGTTTGTTTTGGCACTTGCAGAATTCCTCCTTTTAACATAACTATTAGCAATCCTACGGAAAATATTTTTCTACACTGTGTTAATGGTTGTTAAAGTCGTTTAAGAATAAAAGGTGCGTGAAACTACCTTTTCTAACTTAAATATATTTTTAATTTTTTTTTTTAATTTGCTACCTGCTATGCAGTTTTATATTTTGAATTTTAGTATTTTTGATATTACATGTATTCATTCCTCTTTTTTGTGACTTAAAGCATTTTTAACAACTTTTCAAAAGAAGTGTTAATATTGAAGATAAGACACCCACAAGTAGTACAAGAATTGGACAAACAAAGCGAAAAGTTGATTCATATCGGGCATACTAAGCTTTACATAAAAAAGCTAAAATACAGAAAGTAAAGAAAATTACACATCTAATGTATAAATAAAGCAGTACATTTTTCAAGAAGTTGGAATGTTTCCAATTGTTGGAAAAATATAACAAAATAATTATATGTGTGTTCGCTACAACTTTCTCCAACATCTATTTCAGCTAACTCTTCCCGTTTTTCTCTCATTTTATAAAAAAAAAAAAAAAAAAAAAAAAAAAAAAAAAACAGGTGTTCGTATAGTTGTGTTAAGAACTGTATCTGAAGATAGACGTTCCAAGTGAGATTTGATCCCAGTTCGTGTATACGTTAAATCGAGCATTTAGCAGACATTTTAAAGCTCTCCCTCATTATAAATCGTTATAAATAGATCCCTTAAACGCTTGATGCTTCAAAACCAAATAAAACTCATTGGTTCTAAGCCAAGGTCATTTTGTGATTAATCAATTGTTCGTTATAGACTCAAGATTTGCATGAATTAGAACTACAATGCCACAATGAATATTCATTTCGATGCCAAATGTAGCTGAACATTCACAAAAAAACATAAGACTTAATTCCTCTTACTACAAACACTCCTACGGCTGTAAATATGAACGTGCAGTCGAAAATCGTAGCTATGCCACCAAGAATGTGAGCCATAAATCGAATGCTTGCCTTTAGTAGTTTCGGAATGCTGTAATTACACTGGTATGTGGCAGAGGTTGCATGTTTATTACACAAAATAGCACGCCACACTTTTTCGGAAAAAAAACCAGACTCGCATTGAATTGAATCGCCCACCCAGAAGTAGCGTTCCAGGAACGTTGTTATGAAATTAACCAAACAAGATTGTTGTCGGAATACAAGCACTGCAGAAACTACGCAAAACAAAACAATCAACTCTTTGCGCCTCGAAACGCGTTGCTATAACGCAAGGACATTCCTGTCGCTTGTCCTGGAAATCCTGGAACTCGGAGCCTGGTGTTGTTGTTTTGGGCACAAATTTGGTGTCCCAACGAGCGCCATGAGTAAAACGCACAAGAATCATTCGACGGAGCGCTATTCTTTCTTCGTGTACCGCTTCCGGACGGTCTGGTTAAATCTGTCGCCCCGGCATAGCCGAAAATTGAAATTGAAATTAAGATAAAGTTTAAATTTAATTAGATTTTATCACACTTCCGACCCGTCGTCGTGCTTGGGGGGGTGTTGTTCGCGTCCGGAAGAGAAACTCTGGGTGAGCATGGATTTCAAAATCTATGGCCCAAGAAAACAAAAAAAAAAAAAAAACGGGCCCACACCCTAGGTTTGGAATTGGAAAAGCACAACCCCTTCTTCCGAGTTTTCTTCGTTCCTTTCCTCGGCAAACCGAAACGGTGCGACACAAAATGAAAATGAAGTTGCAACTCTGTCTCTCTCGGAATGGAGCCAAATATGCACAACGCAAAGAGATTAAGTAAGTTTGGTTTCAATTTTAACCCGTCCTGCCTCTCACCCATCCATTCCCCACTCATCTCAGCTCGCTGGGTTTCGAGGCATTGGTAAATAGCAAGGATTATGATTGTCTCTGGCGTGTCAAACACGAAGTTAAACGGGTAAGATAGGGAAGCCTGGCCCGGGTTTGGTAGACAAACATGCTCCCAACCGGGTTTGGGGGGATGTTGGGCGATAAGGTCGGGTGGTAATCGTTTTCACAAAAGTTGCTACAACCATCCGACCCGAAAAGCGCACATCCTGTGCACACATTCCCGGCGGTGTGCCTAATCGTGCCGGGGAACATCACGTGGAAAACTGAAAGCAAATGTCGGCCAAAGTCACTCCCATCCCGGCCATCACATCATATTGTTGGAGCATCATTAACTTTCCATCCCGGGCGCCAGAACTCCACACGTGAGAGGCACACACGTACGATTGCACAGATCAAAATAAGTTGCTTAATTCCAACTGGTTATATCCCATTGTTTGATAATACATTTTAAACAACTCGCTCATTGTTAAGTTACATTAAATCCCTTTTGTGCAACAGTAATAACAATGAAGTTTGCCAGAGGAATCCTGACGATGGGTTAATCTCATACAGCCAATTTAAGCCACCCCCTTCCTCTTCTCATCAATGTATCAGCGTGTACTAAAAGAGAGCAGCAGATTGTAATGCTTCCTCCTGCAATAGATCAAGATTTAAATTGGGCCATGGGCCAAACCCTGTGATGCAGATGCACACGGTTGCTGCATTTGCTCATCTGCATATGCACATTGTCTCAAAGTAGAATCCCTTTACCCGAAACCTCCCCCTTCCAGAAGCGCCATCGTCTACGGCACTTAATAAGAACATTCCAGGCTAAGACAGGCGTAAATTAAATTCTTATCCATTGACCTGTTCCGGGTTTGTCAGCCCACCCCTAGCCTTTTCCAGGTTCCCACAACCCCAAATAGCACACAATTAAATGCCTGAGTGGAATAATTTACAGTTCATCGATTTGCCGCCTGAGGGAAATTCGTGTGCGTGTGAGTATACTCTGGAAGGTTTGCTGTAAGATATAAGGTCCAGTACGTCGTTCACCTGGAGACACACACCAGGTCCGGTACGGGATAGCCATGGATCGAAACCTAGAGGATAATTCTAGGTCATCCGACATGTTGCAACAGTCGGTGAGGCCCCCTGGTTTTTGGGAAAACACCGAACCAGCATGACTGCCTGGCTGGCATCATCATGTCGAACGACAACGATAGGGATAGGGTTACACACCATTGTACGCCGTACTGCTCCAGGTAAGGTCAGCCTGTTGTGATGTGGACAAGCTCCGAACGAATCCTTCCTGGGTGGAACCTTTCAAACGTACACAGCGACAGTGAAACACACGTCCTTTCCTTCGCTCCGGACCGGATATGGGACACAAAACACGGTACGGCACCCCCGTTCCCTCGCTCTCTCTCTCTCTGTAGCTGTCAACACACGGGTGGGCGCTTGACGAAAGTGTGCTAAATTGCTGACTGCAGCCAAAATTTCGGACAGGTCGGAGCGTAAAAATGGGTGACAGTACCGGATAAACGCCCGGATGGGATACCGGAAAATTGTCGTTTCGGGTGAAATGTGATGCGGGCGACGGTACAATTTACGATCACAGGTGTTTTGGCACGGACCAACATATGTGTGCCATCCTCCGTCCTATTTGCTTTGGGACGACCGGGAGACAAATATGACCCAGAAGTACACGGGAGTTATTGTTCGTTAGAGCAAAGGTGTGCCAGTATATGGGGATGAACAAATTTCAACATCGAGAAAAAATGTCATATTTCAACGATTCTTGATTGAAATTAATTGCCAAGTATGGACAATGATAGCTTAAGGAGAACTCTAAATTCTTGAGAGAATTAAAATATTTCATTCATAAACCAATCCTAACTGTAACGAATTACTCAGTTGAATTGAAGAACACTGCACAAAGGACATACCGCAATCTCTAGATATTACAAACGAATCCCCATACTTGCTTACCTAGTAATCGGCGAACTATCCATATAGTGTGCAAGTACGAACACGGTGATGCAGCCCACAGCGACCAGAAGCCCGAACATGCGCATCTTGTCGAAGTAGCAACAGGAAATTACTGGCAGACAGGCACTTCGCTCACCGTTACCGTTACCGTGGATGTTGAAGCCGGCGACGCTTCCGTTACTGTAGTTGCCGGCACTGTAACCGCTGTGTCGGCTGCGGCTACTACTCGCACTACTCGAACCGGGCGGTGGCCCAACGCCGTGATTGCTATTTACACTAGTTAAACCGTACGCAGCGCTCGGTGGCGCGACACTGACTCCGTAGGCAACTTCCGTTACTGCAGCACCACTCTGCTGCTGCTGTTCTGACGACCGGCCGGCTCGCGGTCGTCCACTACCACCATTCGCAGCACTCTTCATACTCCGGAGATCAGCTGAACAGCCGGCTAGATTTAGTGTGATGTGTTCGCCCGCCGAATGCGTCCGCGTACCTCCGGCCGTATCCGCGCCAACCGTCTGAGGGAACTGCTGCTGATCGCCGGCTTGCCGATGCGGTGCCCTCCCACCGTCGGTTCCGCCCACGTGCACCCAGTGCGTGCTCGCCGTGGGTGCCGACTCTGGACCGTGCGTGTATAGGTTTTCGGTACTGGCCGATGGTGACGATGTGGCACTCCATAGCTTTACCGTAGATTCCGATGCTTTCATGATGAGGACTGACCCCGCTTTAGTGCGACGCCACCTCTTTCGTTACGCACCGTGTCACGTTCCAGTGTCTAGGTTGCGTTCTCCCTCTTTTTTTATTCTCCGCAAAATATCTATATCGGTCGTTTGTACGACTCCTCCGTTTGGGAGAGGCAATCGCAAATCACCTGCCTCTTTAGTGATGCGTAGTGTACAGTTCCTACGCTAGTGGATTTCAGCAGTTCGCAAAACAACACTTTGCTAAAGTGTGACGTTTCGTAGCAGCCCCGTGTACTCTCAGTCGGGTGTATTCGCTCGTACGTAATTTGTTTCTTTTAATAGGTAGCGGTGTGGCACTCCTTAGCCTCATGGTTCTAGCGTGCTTGCATCAATCACGCACTCAAGCAATTGGCTCTGAATCCCGACCAAAGGTACGTGATGTTATTCGACATTTACATTGTTGCCTCTGGCACCGTCCGTGCGAGGTGGAAGAATACTGGCGACGGAGGGGGTTTTGTTTGCTTTCCACCACTGGATCGTAATTTTTCACTCCCTGCCTATCGACACCAGGTGTTTGCGGAGAGTGGAAGCGAAGATCGGTACGTGATGTTCCTAAAATGAAACAGAAAACATATCGACATTAGATGTTGTGCTTATTTATTGCATGTTATTAACTATAATATGGTTTCAGAATGTTCTCTACAGAGCCTAGCAGAAGATTACTGTACGAGGAGAGATCATTGACGCACAAAAACAAGTAAACAAACATGAGAAGAATCGTCTTTTTCGGGGCTTTTTATTGGATCAATAAATAACATTGGTTCTTAATCAATTTTTGATAACTTAAGGATAAGATAAGATATATTCAATACTATTATACAATATTCTTGCAAAAGCTTGCACTCAGTTCGGCAAATTCCATCCTGTTCGAGTCATTTCTCGTGGCTGGTTCCAGGTTGATTTGCATTCCAGTCAGATCACACTGCAAGGTCAGCACGGCTGGTGACGGTTTACGATTCGATCGTCACATAAAATGTGTTTGTTAACTATTTGCCATTATACCGTACCGTCGGGCTGCTAAAACGTGCCATCATTGGTCGTGAGGCGTTGGCGAGGTTCTGGCGGTTTTGACACTCTCGCTCTCTCTTTCCCTTTCCATAAGCGTTAGATTTTTGATTCAACTCTGAGAAATTCGCCACTCTTCCTTCCAGTAAACCTCAACGACCGTAGCGGGGAGGGAAACTATCACCGAAACAGCGAGTAATGGATCGGAAAACTGGTCCGGTACGTGATCGACACGCACCTACTACATTTATGCAACCCATCCAGGCGGCAACCTATCTTCCCCGGGTCGGAACTTATCGAAAGGATACCGAGGCACGCGCCCCCGGCTGTGCTCCAAGGTTCGAATGGATAAATGTTAAATTATGGAAACGTTCCGACAAGGGAATCCCCGGCTAATGGCCAGTTGATGCCCGAAACCGGACATGCTTATACATAAACCATTAGGATGCGAACAACCCGGGTCCGGCCCTGTTCCAAATATCCTCCAACTCTTCTGTGCGGCACCCTAACAGAAGCCATCGATAGATGAATAGATTGAATGCCGATAGTGATGTCGATGATGATGATGATGATGATTGCAATCAAAAATTCAAAACAGTCATATTGCCGTGCAAACACGCCCGAATCTGCATCTGGCGCCAGGGCGCAACAACCAAAGCTCGGCCGTGCAATTAAATTACCTTCTGCTGAGTACCGATTAACGATCGGTGTGTGTGTGTGTGTGTTTGCGATCGTAAAAACACTCCCGGACGATGGTAATGCTGCTATTGCATGCGAAGCATGCACGGATCTATGTATATGCACACTTCCGAACGCAAACACGCTGGTAGGTGGTGTAGCTCTGATACGAGCGGATCCACTTTTAAAATGGATTCCATCAACGGAATTGGGAATGAATCATTAAATCGGTATGGAAATTGTGTACGGAAGCGTTTGTCGTCGACTTTAAACGCGCTAACGCGCGCTTGTCACCTTTTCGTTATGGCTAAGAAACATCAAGAGAGCGATAAAAAAGAAACACAAAAAACGTCATACCGCGCAACCGTGTTTGCAAAGTCGGTTAAGACAAACAAAACTTCTACCGGTGGAAGTTCGGGCAGAACGTACCAGCAGCAGAAAAAAGAAACTTGAAACAAAGAATCCAACTTCATTTGCATAAACGCGTATGCTTTTTTTTGCTTGCGCTTTCGTACCTTACTCTTCACACTCAACTTGTTTGGGATTTTGGGCAGAATGAAAGTGTCACTTTCGGGTAAAGTTGTCGACCTCGTCTAAGTCAATCAGTGAACTTGTGGCATGACAGTCTTGATCCCGGGGGCGGACCATCTTCTGCGCCACATTAACCGACTGTTTTTCGGGGGAGAGGTGGGGGATAGGTAATTACCCGGAATGGACAACTTCGCCGTACAGACTCTGACAGTCTTGTTTGGTGCTCAAATCAATATCCAGCTTTGGTTTGACGGTGGGAAGTACAAAAAAAAAAAACGTCATCACTGACATTCAATTTGCTGAATGAAATTCCACAAAAATGCGTTGATAAGAATATCAAGATAGGGGGTTTTGAGGTGCAAACCACGCTCACAACGTGTTGACAGAGAGAAGTTTTGATTGATGAAATGTGTCTCTACCTACTCAGGAGCAAAGCCTTATCCGTTTTGGGGGAACACCGTACATAAACAATTCAGTGCGTTGATTTCAATCACGCGCGCTCCTTAAATCCTTGCTACTTGACGGAAAACGGTTGCTCTCGGCGGGCACAAAAATAGCAATCATCGCTCCCTATCGCATCCCTCGGGTCACATCATCCAAACCGACGTACCAAACCGCATTGGAACATTGGAAGAAAAAAACGGGAATCAAATAGATTTGCCGAGATGTACAACATTCCGTTGGGTTTATCTTGCACAGACTCGTCGTCATCTTTCTCCACCATAACCGGTCGCTGTATGACATGTCCACCTTTCGTCCTCCGGCTTTCGCCATTACCCTGTGCCTGCTTTGACATATTCGGTGACGTGCACAGCATCCGCGCATCGGCACAGTGCGCTGCATACGGAACGTTTCACAACCGTCTGTGCTTGGGGGCGAGGGCTCTGTGAGGCATTTTTCTACCATTGTATTTACACAAAACTTTTCCACCCTGTCTCCG
>AXCM01008520.1:0-11685 GCA_000473375.1 Anopheles culicifacies | reverse complement strand
AGGATTATAGAGCAGAGTTATGACATTCCTACGTGCCGTATCAAAGCACTTTTTCTATATCTTTTATTTGATATCTGGTTTATTCGACATTCTCTGCTCTGACCGCATTTAGGTAGAGTGTTGAGTTCGCTAGACTTGAAGAAATTTAGAAGAACTTTAGAAATTAAATATTTGTTTAAAATTCAGGGCTTAATCAAAGACTTCAAAGAGCATTGTTGCAGTTTCGTTTTTAATAAAGTATTATGCTCATATAATTAAAGTGTTCAAGAATTACTACTTTCAACAACGACATCGTCGGAGAAAGCGAAATATTTAAGTTATCCAATACCGTTTTATTTTGTAGTTTAAATTACTTATCTATACTGTTTTTTTTTAGTTTTATTTTTTTAATTTTTAAGCACGTATTTAAAAGGTATTCACCATATTGTGTGGGAATAATCTACAGTTGCCACGATCCTACGAACCGTATGATGTTAATGTCCTTGTCCTTATTATTCGAGCAAATGTTACAATGTAATTGCAATTTAATTCGAATTCTGAAGCATCTCCTTCATTTGACAAAGTTAAACATCGCAATCCCATTTTCCTTCCCCGAACAATGCGTCTCTAACGTTTGACAATTAATTGTCCCGTTCAATTTTGGCTTTAGAATCACTTTACATCATACACCATGCGGGCCCTCAATTGCTTAATCGCGTTTTCGATCAGCTCGTCCGAAATTGCTTCGCTCAAGTACGCACATACACTCCTTGAGTCGTTCCGGTCGGGCAGGCCTTGCCTCATACAGGCAGTGCAACGAGTGCTTAAACTTCACTAAAGGTCATCCTGCCGTGTTGATATGTGCTCGATCAATGTGCACGTACCACAGCAACGCCACCACCACCCCCATGTGAGCGATGCTTCTCTAACCGTGTGGCTTCTTGGTAATTGCTTTATATTCGTGATTGTCCGATCGTGGGAAAATGGATGCATAACCAGCGAAACCTCCCGAAAAATACAAAATTGAGCATATTTGTTGCACACTGTCGCCGCAGCATACCGTCGTACACGATCAGCTGATGAGAAAATGAAAGTGATCTGCTTTTTATCTATCGTCCCCCATAAACACCCTTTGCGTTCCATCTTCCTTTTGCATTACTTGTAATCGACCATCCGATCGCTGGCCGCGGAGTGTAGACGAAATCGAAAACTAATTACCTGGGAAAAACTCACCGTCGCGAGAAGGCCAGTCCATCGTTGGCTCCATAATAACAAATGATCTATTTCGCACCTGCCAGAGTGTGGACCTGCGGGTGTTGCGACGTCGCCAACAGTGGTAGCTAGAAGGGAACTGCGACAAAAAAACGAAATTAACTCACGAAAACATCTCCAACGCTAGTCGTGTGACATTAGTGGGCAAGATGTTATTGAGGTTCGTGGTCACCAAGTCCATCGTTGATTAATGTAAACATTATTTAAGCACAGGCAAAGGAATGATTGAGTAATGCGTTCGTGGGTCATATATTTTAGAAAGCATCAGCTTACATCACTCGATAGAGATGTTTTTTTTTTTAATTTTTAGTTTAAATTTACAATAAAATATTAATTTAAAGCACATTAACGGCCAAACAGACAAATGTGAAAGTATCACTTTCAACACAATGTACAGTTCGTTACGTTCCTTTCGTTTTTATAAGATGGTAAGAAATAAAATAATTTACAATAATGAAATGATAGCAACGCAATCATCTATTCGGAGAATTTAGGCGATTATTTTTATGAAATTCTTGTTTTTTTTGAAAGCACAAAGACTTGTAGTCCTAAAGAAGGAACTCTTCCCTCCTTGGTTAAACAATTTAATTAAAAATTAAGCCTCTACAGTTGCTTCGCTTTCTTCCTTTCCAAGCGCAACAATAATCCAGGATATTCGGATCAGGCAAAAGCAAAACCTCAAACGACAAATTGTCCATGTAAATATCAACAACCATCCATCGTAATCAACCATTCCGAGTTTGGCTGCACAACGAAGAAAAGCTACCAAAGAAAAACCGACCGCTTGTCCATCATGATCGTCATCATCAATCATGCGCGCATCATCATCATTCCCTCGTACATTCCGTCCAAGGTTGCGCTGCACTGGAACAAAAATGGCACACCGAGACTACACCATCTTCTTACGTTTGAAGCTACCTGTTTTCCATTTTATTATCATCCAGGGTGGGTTTTTTTTTGTTTTCTTCACCATCTTCGCTTCACTTTGTTTTGTTCTGCAATGCGAAACATGAAAATGTGAACCATTTCAATTCATTAAACCGTTCCCAGCGCCTGCCTGCTCGGCGAACATTCCAGGTGAGCGGTTCGGCGAAATGTCTTCTTTGCAAATGGAGAGTTGCGCAATTTTCTCCAAACGGCAAAAAGATGGGCTGCTCTTCTGCACCCGAATGCGGCACAACAACAAACAGGTAACTGAATTATGAGTATGAAATTAATATTGAGCAAGATTTGCTCGAATTACATGAAAACAGTCCAGCGGGAGACGCAGAGGTGGGTGGACGCAAGTGAAATCGAATGGCGCGAAGATGGCACCGGAGTGTACCCCGTGTGATGGTAATACCTTTGGCCGCAGCATAGCTGTTCATATAGCAACCTCGCAAGGTGCTCCCTATCTGTTCGTTGTGCTTTCTTAGCAGATGAATTTTTGCTATGTTCATTCCTCATCCGACCCTACACGGGGAGTGTCGACGAAAAACGGGGCCATTTTGCGTGTTCGTATGCGTTCAGGCACATGGGAAACAACCGGAGCGCACGCAACACCCAAACATGACACACTAGCTATTGTTTCTCGGTTCAAATATCCGCAGGTGTGTAACCCGCTTTCGTATCCTCAACCTTCAACACCCTCTGCCCACCCAGCGAATAATCCTTTAAGACGCAGCACTGTCACATAATTGTCTAGTGATCTTCTAGCATTTCATTCTTTTGCGCCCTTTCCCGAAACCGGATTGAAATTAGCAGCCTGGGAACGTAAACGGTGAGGTGATGCATGAAAGGTGAAACCATTTCCGCTGCGCTAGCTGCCGATCGGAAACGACGAAAGGTGGGTGAATGGGTTGTCCCTGTTCTTGTCGGCGTACCGAAGGGGTTCAATAGCCAATGCTTCCGTTCCGATTGGGAATGTTTGGCGTGCGGTTTTCTGCCACCTTTCGACGCCACTCAACCGTAGCATGCAATCGATAGTCACTGGTATTGGATACATGCTAGTGTATTGTTTTTGCATCCTAGGTAGGATGGATTGCAAGCGAGTGAAAAGGTTTCTTCAAGTGTTCTATATGTGTACATAGCGTTTATGCAACTCGTGAGAACGAAAAGCAGGGTTTAGAGCATTTTAAGAAACGTATTTAAGGTTCTTCAATTATATCTATAATTATTATATTTTTTTTAAAAACGTATTCAAGAGGAGGATAAAAACAAGATTTTACAACGAACATCAATACTTTAACAAATGAATTTGAAAGCACATTGTAATTATTATTAAATATGTTTACAAGCACAGTCCCACTTATTTTTACATTGCTATTATAAATTTCTTTTATTTTTCATTACCATTTATTTAGTACCTGTGATTTTTTATGTGAAATGTTTATTTAAAAAATGAAAAATCGCAAAAAAGAGTATAGAAAGATACACAGAAGTAGCGATACTAAAGTTGCTTTAGATAGATTATAAAATATTATAGAAGCTATGGAAACAGAATGTTGGGTCGGCTCGGTGGGAGAGTTGTTTTGGCGCCGGGCCTTCACACCTCGGACCGGGGTTCAAATCCCATTCGGAGTGTCCACCCGTAGCATGGTCTGACTGTCCTGCTACGTGGTAAATTAAGTCTAATACGGCCAGGCCGTGAACCAAGAACAAGAAAAAAACAGAATGTTCTCAGTATTTCCCTTTGTCACGAGTTACAATTATTTAATTAAAAGTCAAAAAATACTCATCGATTGCTTAACCGTAGGGCTACTTTAATGATATTTAATTGATTAAAGTATATTTTAAAAACGAAGACCATATTCGAGAACTTGAAGCATGCAATAATAACATCTAGCCAGTCAAATTTAAAAATAATCTATCCAAAAAATATGCTATAACTATCATTATCAAATAGTAGTTTGAAATTTACAAACTTATGGGCGAAGTAAAAAGCAATTTGGGTCACACTACACTCCAGCACATAGCTAAAGCACTACACTCCACTCATCGCCGGTATGGGCATACTTTTCAGCATGTATTTTTTATCACTAAATAAATTGTAATAATTCCAAACAACGTAGTTTAATGAATTCTTACAGCATGAAGTCATTAACGAAACGATACACATTTTTTCAATGAGAATGACCATTTATGTTAGACATAATCAATAAACCTTACGACGATCTCGTAGTATTCTCTAATTTCCTTACCAAAGTTAACTTACCAATAACTCAAATTAAATATCTAGCAGTAATTATTGAAAACAATCTTGGATTTTTACCTCATATCGATAACATGTAACGTAAAGATGAAATGAAAATTGTCAAACCAGCTCAAAAGTAGTAGTAGTAGAAGTTTATTTGTACAAATTTAGGTGTATTAAATTACATTTGTTTGTATTACATTTCATTTTAAATAAATCCGATACATATACTCTCTACATTGATTTTATTTTTCCTGACAGGCTTTGCACATTTTAATTTGTGAATTAGTTATTTTTGGTGTCTAAGGAAAAAAATCCTAAATGTCATTAATTATCATTGTCATTAATTGAAAAAACCCTTAATGTTTTAAACAGTTCAAAAGGGCATACTATGGAACTATGGAAAATACAACTTATGTCTCACTCATTGTAACACACTAGGGTTTTTGTAATTTCAATTTAAACATTTATTTCTAAGCACTGATACACAACTAACAAAGTTACAAGGACTATTTTAGATTATGGCTGGTACACTCTCTCGACTTATATGCTACTTAATACTTTATACCACAGAAGATGTTCCTAAGATAAAAAAAATCACGTACCCGACCGTACACTTTGGTTAGTGATTAGGACGTATACATTAGGCTGTAGAATAGTTTCTAGAATAGTAAAATCGACTCATAGAGATTTCTTCATTTTTTTCCAGAAACAAGTCGCAATTATAGTTTAGATTAATTACTAATTATAATAGTTCAAAGCTACTTTACCAACATAGATAATGACACATTTACAGCGCAATCATTAAAAAAATATTTGAACTTGTATCTCTTCGCCATTCCATTCGCCTACCTCATGTTAATAATTAACATAATTATATTCATACAAACGTTTCTTGTTTGATGTTACATTTTATGATACACACCACAAAACATACCTTTTCGAGGAATGCTTTAATTGCTCCAAAAAGTGTGAATCATTGCGACATTGTGCTGAAGACAGTAGCTAATTTGCATAGATCATAAATTGCTTCACGTCATTTATTGCTCTCTGGTGCATTTCGTCCGAAAAAGCATTCAAGTCATGCTTGGTTAGGTTGCATGTTTATGTGCTGGGAGATAAGAATAAACCGGACAAGGATACTATATTCACCTTGTAGACCATCGTCTATCATTGCTTTCGTAGTGGTAGTTCACAAGGTGGATGTGTTTACATTATGGCCGCGATAGAGCATGGCCATCGCATCGCACCAATGAAATAGCTTCTGTACATTTTCTGCCCAGTTTTTGATAGCCCCTTTGTAAGCATCCTCGTGAGAACCATTTCCTTTCAGTGCACTTAACTCTTGCCAGTGCACGTGTTTGCCGAAGCAAAACACGCACGATGTGATAGTTCACATTTCACTAACCACTGTACTACACAAAAACGGTACTCCCTTCGTTCGTTCGTTCCTCGTGTCCGTGCGTCCATCACTGTCATTTGGAACGCATAATTAATGGCGAGAAGCATAACAAGGAGCCGACGGTAGTGTCGTGTCGTGTCGTTGTCGCCAACGGCTCAACCGAACCGGAACGGAATTACTTCCAGCCGACCGGGCAGAGGTCAGGTGAGTTATCTACTCCCCCCCTACTCCCACTCCATTTGTCCGTCTGCTCCATTTGTCGTTAATGCTCTATTTCTTCCACTTTCTGACACGGATCTAGACCGATTCGCAACAGGAATGGCTTCTTCGGGGCCGTATCCCAACGGATACACTCAGCATCGCTTCGGCAGAAGTTCAACGGAAGATGGTGGCACGGCTCACCAAGCACCTTTTCAACCAACCGGTTCCCGAGGCAAGACACTTGGCGTTATCTTTACGATACTGTCAACGGGTCGGCTTGACACAGTGCAAACATCCTGCAGCTATGAACCCGTAAGGTACCGCCGATCTTAAGAAGCGCCAAACAGAATGTAAGAAATGCAATAAAACAGAGCCTTATGTATGTTCTCGCTGCTTATGTGAAGTGTGAAGTTAGCTTTAATAAGCAATAATAAATATTAAAGCTATGATTATGTTTATTAATAAAATGGTTTAAATTTCCTATAATCTTTTAGGGAACACTGAGTAAAATAAACTAAAAAAATTAAAGACGTTTTAAAATAAAAATTACATTAATTTGTAGATTTACTCTTCTTCCCAGATGCTACAACCTAGAGAGATTTTTCCATTCTGACCAACGAGACTTTAATTTTGCTGCAATTGAATAGTTAGTACAACGTTAATTCGAATATTTTCATTAAATTGTTTCTAGGCTAGCTCTTCTTGAATATCTTAACTTCACATTTATTATTACTAAGAAGATGCATTATATTGAGTTTTTACAAGTCATCGCCTTATTTTTTGAACATGTTTTTCCCTCAAAAGAAACCTCTGAGGGTTCAATTTTAATCTTCATGCTCTAATCTGTTATTCAATAACAACGATCCATTCCCTTTTATCCCTATTATCCAAACAAACAATGCCGTGCATAATGTTACGCATTGTTTTTCGACACATCGGAGACATCCACAACATGTTGAATGTTTTCTTGAACCCTTAGCTCCCGCGGGACAAGAGTTTACTTCCGACGAAAGGTTCCTCTTTCATCTTCGAAACGTAAACAACGGCATACATCGATCATCGAAAACAAGGGCTTTCCGATATGCGTTCCCCGTTTGATGTGGTTTGAAGTTCCACCCCCAATCGGGCCGATACAACTTACCAGATAATTGTAAAGCGAAATCAACAATCGATCGTAAAGGTAGAAAAATGAAATTCTATAGTCACTGAAGCATCAGTACAGCGCAAAAGAAAACTTTGACATCGCCACTGGCCGCCACTGGTACTTTGTTCTAGTGCCCTTTGGGTTAATTGAGATGAAACCCGCACCCAACACTCGACCCAATACTGCTGCTCCAAAACCTTTCATCGCCTCTTCAGTAGCATATGTCTTGATGGTGGCAATGATGATGATTGGCGAACCAGAGGGACCGAACGAACCTTGCCCAAGGCTGACCTTTCCCTTGTTAGATTTTGTCCCAACTGAAATTGAGTAGCGGCGGGGCAGGAGAAATGGTGAGGAGGACGAGAGTGTTGATTTGGACTCGTTGATCGTGAAATGCAATTACCCAACTTTATTTGATTACGACTCTTGAC
Source organism: Anopheles culicifacies (assembly GCA_000473375.1). Taxonomy (NCBI): domain Eukaryota; kingdom Metazoa; phylum Arthropoda; class Insecta; order Diptera; family Culicidae; genus Anopheles; species Anopheles culicifacies. The sequence continues at coordinate 4,084 of AXCM01008520.1, read as the reverse complement.
CGGGTTTTTCAGTTCGCTTGTCCGGCGAGTGTACTCTGACGATTTGCTCTGTCCAAAACCCAAAATCACCATCGATTCCACCTGAGTAAAGCTGGACGTTCTGCTTCCATGTTTCCTGCTCACCAGTACACTAGCGGTGAGATGCGATGAAGCAGAGCGTGGACTAGAAAATTGAATTACTGTGAAATACGTATATATATTCATAACCCCTGGGGTGATGATACTTCAGATGGAGTGTTTGGATTGGATAAAGTATTATTTCATTCTAGTTAGGATTTGATTTCGGTAAACTCTAAACTTTCAGGAGTATCGTTTAAATTCTACGTATGTGTCATATTGTAATCAATACCATCTGATAGCATATCCAATCTGCTGTGGCAAAGCTACTTGCTTATGGTAGCCATTCTCTCGATACCACTTTTGCAACGCTGCCTCTTAATTAATTCTTCACGAAATATGGCTCATCAAAGTCGAAAATGGCTGAAAGTATCACAAAGTTCAATGATACTTGTCTTCATTTAATTTCGTTAGCAGGCAGACATCTCAATCGCACACAGCATCGGCATTGATTTCTAAGATTCACGCAAGAGCTAATTAATATAAAACACCGTAAAGCGAAACATCTGAACTTGACATTCATCACAACTACCCTACGCAGCTGACTCTTTAAACAGCACCCTTTAAACGATCACGTTTAAGCGTCGTTCCCTGCTGGGTGGAATCCTTAAATTATCTTCGCTCAATAAATTTTAACAGCCAGCCAAACGACCAACGCCAACACGCTTCCTTCTGGGAGGGTTTGCATAATTTATCATATTTGGCTTCGTTACCGTTCACACACCGGTAAGGCTGGGAAAAATCCCCATCCCGGATTGTTACCGGTGGGTTTAAAGCTCCATAAAAGTAAAATTGCAGCTTAAGTGCACCGGCGAAAAATTCCCACGCTCTCGGCAACTTGCAAGGATACGCATCCTGCTGGACTAATTTCATTCTGCCTTACCTGACTTAGTGATTTTATTGCAGCTACTCGGGTGGGAATTTGCATACAAACGTCTTCCAATGCTGAAGATTTCCTTTCCAGAGAGTGTCCAATAATAATCATTCAGAATCTCCAGTGTCCAAAAATTATGATTCTCACACCTACAGACAGTTCCTTTTTTTCCCACCAGCACGGGGAGTTTTATTGGCCGCAATGTTCCATAAAGATGAAAGTGCATAAACAGTTCAATAGTTTGTTTATGATTGTTGTGAATAATTTAACTTCCACATAGATCCTTTAAGCTTCTGGCAAGGACTGGAACGACTCTCGGTGCCGCGTAACGGTGTCTAACTTTCCGGAATTTCAACTTTTATTTATTTTTCATCTTCTTATTCACCGATCGCATCACCATAAACCACCCCGGACACGGACACGGACGTCAGGGATGCCTTTAAGTGGCTTACAGTATTACAAGACACTCCATTTCTACCTGGGCAAAACGTAGAAACATGTCACCACTGTTTACCTGTACCCAGGGGCAAGGACAGAAAGCAGTGAAACCGAGTTTCGTCCTTTTGCTGAGTTTTCCTGGGATCCGTGAGAAAACAACCCACCTTTCGGTGTGGGGTTGCATCAGGTGCATAAAGATGAATTAATGTGCAACGGGTAAGGTTCCCAAAGCAATCCCCGGTCCCAAGCGGGAAAGGAAACACCTTCAACTGCACCTCTTCGGTATATTTTTTTTTTTTTGGAAGATTTCAACAATAATGGTCGTTGTGAGTAGGATGATACAAAAAACGCTCACAAAGCCGTGATCTGATAAGTTTGAAATCATAATCGTAAAGATTTCTCAGAAGTACCGTACCAGAACATAAATCGTGGAAAGCACAGGTTTCTGGAGGTTAAGGTGCGGCTTTCAGTTGTCCTCAAATATGACGTTTGTTACGTCGCAAAGAATAGGCTTAGTTGTTAAAGCGCCGCCAGTAGAGGATATAAACATTCATAAATAATTTCGTTTATTTTGGGCATTACGTCTTCTTAAGCTCTATGTCTTTTAAGTCTCTGTAATGCTCACATCTAAATAATTAAATAACTAAACGACTATGTTTTTTTTTTTTGGATTATTCCCCTTTAATTGACTTCTTTAATGCGAATCTAGATTATAAGCAAAGCTTTACCGAAATGTAAAAACAATTAAATAAATTCAACCCAAGATTCGCTCACTCCGAACTCTCCCTTTGCTATCTTGATACAATCTGCACGATGACTAATGCTGAAGCTTTAAAACCACCCCATAGTTAATGCTGACCAGCGTAGTCATTCCTTTTTTTTAGAACTCTTTCTAGAACACACCTAAAAGCAATCTTAGCTACGAATATCTCAATGATTCACCATCTACGTCCAGAGGTGTGATAAAAAAATATGTTACATTTATTAAATACGCCATAAAACAAGCGATTCGAGCATACACCAAGCCAATCCGACACCATCACTCAAATTACATCGCGATGACCAGTCACATTCAGTCCGAACTAGAACAAAAAAAAAAAAAACAGACATACCTTCATGGCTCACGGCATGACAGCTCATCCTTTCCAATATGCTCGCTGCTGGCGCGTGGCGGTCATTGGACGGAACTTACCTTACCAATTAACGCAACCACCACACCGGAAGCTTGCATTACAGTAAGAAAATAAAACCCCACCAGCTTTAAGCGGCTTTCCTTAACTGATTGTCTTCTTCTGATAGTTAGAATGATGAGCAAAAAGGGCTACCAACAAAAAAGATGAAGAAGCTTAACATTTTCTTTTCCCACCAACGGTTCTGTTTAACATAATATGCCAAAAACAACCTCAAGCTAGTATCATTTACATAATCGAAATATTGTGCGTTTTTTTCCGGAACGGAAGCGCTGAAAAGATCACTGATGAGCTACGCATCTAATCAAACGCTACCGACAGTTTTGGTGAAAGAAAAACTAAAAAAAGGCAGCATAAACTAGCACCCACTGGATGGACACCCGCTCCCTGTCCGAGGAATTATTCCATCATAAGCGACAAAACGTAAAGACTGACCACGCTTCTTCATGCACTTTGAATAATTCATCTTTCATGCGGTAAAAACGGAAGTGATGGAAAGAAAGAGAAAACATTGTAGTCAGCATGTTCTTGATTTTTGAACCTATTGCTCTAGAGGAGATATATCATAATCGTTTCCCGTTTCTTTTCTTTACAAAACAAATGAAGGCATCAAATATAAATTGCTTCACCCTTCTGGAAATTGTTTACTTATCGATGGAAGCAATAACTCAACGTAATTTAGTTTTCGGTAGAATAATACTATTATCAATTTTTTTTTATTTCCATCCACATTTTTGAAGAAAGTTTTTAAAGCAATAAGGTTGATAGATTAAATTTCGCTTCAAATATAAGTTTATTTCATAAATCTTGGGAAATTGGAAGTAGTTTTGATTCCAAGCCACTTAAAAAAAAACAAAATACCACGATTTTTTCACCACAAGGCCATTTTGAAACATTTATCTAGGCTTACCTAAACCTGAACTATGAACTGGATTTTTTATTTATATTACGTTTCTTATTTATCTTTACGATCAAACAGAATATTACAATGGCTAGCCAAATATAAAATATTTTTTCTGATTTTTCACCAAAAATGTTACAGGTTTTACATTTTAACTTTAGACCGGCTGCAACCATTTTTTTGACGCGCCACAATCGATTTCTTGCTGGCGGCTCTTATTTTGAAATGCAAGCAATGGACTTCTGATTGGGAGCACGGGCGGCTTGGGCGCATTCCTTATATCATTACATTAAACCTAAACTAAATCTATTGCGTGCAATTCACATTGGTTTTGGAGACATTTCCTTCTCCAAACCGTGAAAGGGCACCTTATCCCGAGTGTACTCGGTTGAATAATATACTCATAACACATGCAGAATGAAGAAGTTGTGCGACGATCGCGAATTAAAATGCACATTTAAGGATTTCCACATCGATCCCAGCATGTTTCATTCAATGTGGAGAAAGGGTTTATTTTATTTTTATTTTCTACTGAAATAGTTCCACGCAACTGACACTCTGGAA
>AXCM01008504.1:0-11642 GCA_000473375.1 Anopheles culicifacies | reverse complement strand
TTTTACTTTGCTAACGCCAATCTGGCCTATAGAGGGGAATAAGAATGTCTAGCAAGTATTGAGTCAACTTGGTACCGATGACCAAGTTACCGATTGGTTACGGTTAGACGCACAAATGACGAATTCTTCGCCAAAGTTGATGAGATCATCGATTTGGTTTCGCAGTGCGGCATTCTATGAGCACTCTGGAAAGGGAAGAAGCTCCCTTCGTTTATCTTAATGTTGTCTAAATCTGCCACAAAAGCAGACAATGGTCGAGACCATAATTACTCAAAGACAGCAGGGAAAACGCTTTCTTGGAAGCCGGGTCGGAAGGCAAGGCTTGTGTGTGTAAATAATGCTAATGGTTGCAGAAGAACAATTTGTGATGTGTGAATGAAAGCCGCCACTACTGTTGAAGATTTATTTGGACCCTTTCCAACGTTATGCCACTGCGAACAGCGCGCTTATCAGTCATTGTAGGGCAAAATAAAATTAATATATCATAATGTGAGTGAGCCGAGTAGACAACCTCGAAATAGTGACTCAGAAATCATGATTCAAGGGCCGGAAAAGTCGTACGAAAAACATGACTTTACATGTTATATTGCTTCAAATGGGCAAACCATTTGTAATTCGTGATTTTAAAACGCTTTATAGTAACATCGAGTGTCGTCCAGGGCATCTTAAATGATTGAATACTGAAATTGCATCGTTCCATTAAACCGTCACCGTTAATCGGACATCGGACACATTTACAGGGCTCGATTGAAGGACACCCTCCGGTGACTAAACGACTACAGCACACTTCACTACAGCAGATCGATTCATTTCCGCCCCAAACGACAGTAGTGCAAGGATTATCGTACGCCGGGGCCAAAGGTCATATCGGAGAGCACGGATAACAGAGGTGCGTGAGTAATCACCTTCACGAACCGCACCTCTATGGCCAGCCATTTGGAATTGCTTAAATCCATGACCGCCCGATGGTGTTCACTCGATCGATCGTGCAACAACTAAAGCAAGACCAACAAAAACATAAAAAAACAGCCCAGAAAAAGGAAACAACTAACCGACCGGCAATGCTTGAAGCGCCATTCGATAATTATACTCATTTATAGGCCACACACTCATTCGTCCCCAGCCCGCAGCCCTTTGCGAAGGTTGCTTTTTTGTTTGTTGTTGTCGCTGCTGTACGCACCCCCTACTAGCACACACTTACTTGTCCACAATCGAACCGATGATTTCGAGCGTTTCGTTGACCAACATGTCCACCGTGTCGGAGAGTGAAACTTGCCGATCGGACCGGGAGTAGTGACGGATGTGGTGGTGTCCGTTCTGACCGCCCGATCCACTGACAATGCCACTTCCGGCACCGCCACTGCCACCCAGCCCGCCACTACCCGCCAATCGGCCCGTGTCGCTTCCATTCGCTGCGTACGAATCCCGGCTGCTGTCATCGATGAAGCCTTCCTCGACCTTGTCCTTGCACAGGCACACGCCCATGTCGAAGCCGGGAACAATGATATGGCCACGGGATGTGATAAGCGGAAGCACGCAATCACACACACACACACACACAGCTGATGGAGTGGAAGAATGACGTGATGTGTGGTCGGGGCTACTTCGGGAGACGGGATGTCGATGCCACAAAAGAACAAAAAAAAAGAACCCGTTCACTGTTATGTGGCAAGTTGCTTCATATTTGCCGATAGCCGGTCGTCGGGAACGACAACACTTCCGGTGTAGAGTGGTTTCTCTTCTTTAATTCCGTTTTATCGTTTCACAAACACTTCTCGGTACTTGGAAGGTGGTTTAATATTTTACGCCGCTGTGTAAAATTGCAAACGGACCTAAAATGAGACACACACGAAGGGGGCCTTTGCCTTCCGACGCAACAATTAGCTTCAGCGGATTAACTTCACCTGAGATAAACACGTAAACAAACGCACTACTCTGACACCACTGCTGCTACTTCGGGGATGAATGACAATACACTCACACACACACACACCCCTCGGGGGGACAGGTTTGGTTGTTTCACGTTAAGCGGGTGTGAGGAGGGTGGATAAAAAAAACGAAAATACACACACAGGCACGCGATGAGGGTAGGTTTGCTGTTACGCGGCACCGATTACGATCATTCATTCTGCGACATTACGGTGCCTTCCTGCTAATGTTCGCGGGTTCTATTCTTGATGGGCAGCGCTTGATGGTGTGTGATAATGACCGAACTTCTGCACTGTGCAGCTGAAGAGTCTCATATACTCATAGAGTGATTCGATCAAGCAACCACCCATTAGCACTTGTGTACTTGTTGTTTGGCATCACACATCCACTTTCTTCTCGGAACTCCATGCGTGCTAGATCGCTTGCGGAGAGATGCACTGATTTCGGGTTGCTTCATCAACGGTGTTGAACTTTCGTCATGTGGAGCCCCGCTAGAAAATAAACACGCATGCAACCAGTGAATGCGAGCGTGTTTGTGTTTTGTGTTCCACCTTCCGCAACACACCCCTGCTGCTCAGGAGGACATTCACTTTACATCATTCACACTCCTCACAACAACTACCTGAACCCTACGAAAAATGAGCAGTCCCTTCCGAACTACCACCGAGACACCGATAAGGCAAACGACACAATTGGAAAATAAATAGAACCCCCGATGGTGGTAAATCGGCACTGGAATCAGTTCACTCTGTACGGGGATGATGGTTCGACTTTGCAGCAATAGCACACACAAACCCTAGACTAATCGGTGGAGATGAAAGATTCGGTACGAATTGTCACCTTTTTGGTGGCTGAATGGAAATGGACTGAGGGTACAATTCGTTTGCGTACTTTAGCACAGAGGGAAGCTATTTCACACGACCGGAATGGATGAACGCGACGGAAAGCGAGCCAGCTCACGCGAAATGGGGTTTTGGATTGCCGTGAAACCTTTTTTTAGCGTAATGTCGTTTAATCCGTCCCGAATGAAGGAAAAAAAACAATGAATCAACAAGGCAAAACGGGACGACGCGTAGGGCAAAACACTTGACAGTTTGTGTAACTTTTTTTTTCCTTTATTTGTTATCAGCAAAAGTATAATATTTAAATGCAAAGATATTAATTTTTTTTATCTAACTTTGCGGTAGTGGAAGGAATTAAGTGAAGAAAATATAATCATCAACTGACAGAGTTGACCACTGTGAATTGTTGTTTGAACGACGTTCGTAAACTTACAGTGACCTACCGTTGCGTAGCACGACCGTAAAGAAGATTAAACTTACGCACACTTCCATCGGATTAGTGAATCAGCAAAAAAAAAAACTAATTTAGTAGAAAAGAAATGTATTCACAGCACTCCGATTTACGCATTCAAACCATTTTCTTAACCTTTAATAACCGCAATCGGACGCAGTTTTATGGCTTTATTGCTAATACCTACATCGTGGCACGTTTGAACCACATCCCGTACATCCTTATACGAATCCGGTGCTTCCTCCTGTACCAACTTCGGTGATGCGACACGAATCGAAATGCCCTTCTCTTCCAGATCCCGCAGCACGTCCTTGTAGTCAAGATTGCGGCGAGATTTGGCTCGAGACAGACTGCGACCGGCACCGTGGCATGTCGAACCGAACGTTTCCACCATGCCCGTTTCCGTACCCGTCAGCACAAAGCTGCACGTGCCCATTGAACCACCGACCAGTACCGGTTGACCGGTAAGCTGATAGTCGACGGGAATGAGCGGATGATGCGGTGGGAATGCACGGGTCGATCCTTTCCGGTGAACGAGCAGCTGCTTCGGTCTACCGTTCACCATGTGCTCCTCCATTTTGGCCACGTTGTGTGAAACGTCGTAGATAACGTGCATGTCCAAATCGTCCGGCGTGGTGTTGAATTGTTTCGCAAACGCTTGCCGCGTGAGGAACGTCATCGAGCTGCGGTTCACCCAGGCAAAGTTGGCTGCGGCGGACATTGCTTTCAGATAGTTTTGACCTTCCGGACTATTGATGCGCGCACAAGCCAGCTGTCGATCGTTCGTTTCGATCTTGTCTCGCTTCATGGCCTTTTCCATCTCGACCAGTGCGTCCGTTGCCACCTGATGACCGAAACCCCTGCTGCCAGAGTGAATCATCACGCAGATCTGTCCGAGTTCTTCGATGCCCATTTTGCTGGCGGCGTACTTATCGTAAATTTCCTCCACCACCTGTATTTCGGCATAATGGTTACCGGCGCCCAATGTACCGAGCTGCGGCAGGCCACGTTTCTTCGCCCGCAAGCTAACCTTGCTCGGATCGGCATTCAACATTCGGCCGTACTCTTCGCAGTGCTCCTTGTCTTCTGCCCAAACGTATCCTTCACGCAGCGACCAGTCCATGCCCATTTCGAGGGCTTCCTCCAGATCGTGGGCATTCATTGGAATGATACCCTTCGATCCAACACCTACCGGAATGTGATCGAAGAGACTCTGTGCGAGCTGTTCCTTCACCGGCTGTACATCCTTCTCGAACAGGTTAGTGCGCAGTAAACGCACACCACAGTTGATGTCGAATCCGACACCACCCGGCGAAACAATCGAGGTCGGATCGCTCATATCAAATGCAGCCATGTTACCGATTGCAAATCCATACCCGGAGTGAATATCCGGAAGACCAACGGACCTGGAAGAATCGATAAGTTAGTAATGGCTTCCTTTCGAAAACTGAAACTAATGAATATATTACCGTCCGACGATACCGGGCAAAGCGGCAACGTTCGCTATTTGCTTGACGCCGGGAAGAAAGCCTCCCGTCATCCCAGGACGGCAGGCGTTGCGCAGCTCGTCGAACATGAGTTTTTCCAGCTGACTGTTGGCGTAAAATATCCCTTCCACGTTCATGTTGGATTGGAAGCCTTTTTTGATCAGGAAGCTGTTTGGCGATAGCCGCTCGATGTACTTCATCTCTTCGTTATACTCTCGGACGACCATTTTGGAGTGGAAACTTTGTTGCAAGCGGAGAAAATGACTAATTCTATGGATGTTTACTGCGCGATACAAAATGCAAAACCTATTAGCAAAAATGATGCAAATATTTGACAGCTGCAACAAGCCGGGTTTGACAGCCGGCTCGATGTGGGAGAAGCCAGAAAAGAAGAAAACACTCACAAGCGCTCGTACAGTCGCGTGGATGCATTTTTCAATGAATGTTTGAATCCGTACGATTGGATTTCGTTTACTAAACTAACCATAAATAATTAATGTTTCTTATTGGTTATTGGTTGAAGTTGTAATTATTAAACTTAATACATTTTTAAATAACCTCTCATCACCACACCAATGCTCTGGGTAAGAAAGGAATTGTACAATAATAAAGCGTAGGAGTTTGTGCCCGAATGGAACGTCCCACTACGTGAATGTTTTCAACACTATTGCACCAAAAATTGCCAAAAAGCAAGTGCGCGTTTACTTTAGTCCTTGGACGGTTCTCCAAAAACCCAGGCTATGTAGGCGATCGTAAAATGGGGCCAGCGACAATCGTCGTCCGCGGGCTGACCACAATCATCAACCAAACGAACCTGCCGCCACATGCTTCCGATCTTCATCCGCTCGTCAGGCTCGCTTAATGCTCTCATTATTCATTGTCTTTGCGAACTAATGCGTTTCTATTGTACAAGCTTTAATTTTCACCCAAATCCGGCTGTGTTCCTGCCGAGCTGTTCATGAAGGAGGTGGCAGTTCAAAGGGACGACGAGATATGATCGCTCGTCGGTGTGTTCTTCGTCGCCCGCATTTGGTTGGCCACCTTCGCAGTGTTTCGCCGCGAAACGGGGATCCGTCACGAGATTGATCGAACGTTACAATACGCATACGCAGGTCGCAGCTCGATCAGTCGAAAGGGACTGTCAGCGTCAAATCTCGACCTACCAATGAACGTATGGGGAACGTATGGCGTCGTCCGGAAGGTAGGAGGAAGCAGCTTTCGTTTATAGTTGGTGTGCATATTTAAAACCCTCAGCCCTGAGACTGCTTGCCCTCTTGGCGGAACACGCTGCGCTTGCCGTTGTTCGGTGACGTTCGCTAAGTCACTGCGAGGGTCTCGCTCATACCGCTGAAGCCTTTGCGGGACTGGTGGCCCCGGTAGATCCCAGGTGGGAGTCCAGCGTGGGCAGATGAGAATCGACAGATTAGCTGTTGGCCCCGTACGCTCTAATGCTGTCCTCTGGTGGGTCTATGTGTATTTCTGTCTAGCGTACCTACCGTACGCCATGGTACACCTTTTTCGATCGATGGTAGGTTAATTCCAAACACACTGACGGGCTTGTTGAGCTGTAAGACATTTTAATATTAAGCAGTGTAACGCCACCGACGAACGTTGGCAAAGTTGGGTTTTGTTTGCCTGATCGGAAGCGCGCTCGCAATCCAGTGCAACGAACCTATCCTTTATCCCGCCGTGAGTGTTTCCCCCGTACGTACGACGGAAGTCCCAACAGTCCCCCCGAAGCTGACTCATAGCAAGCAATCTCAAATTTCGTGGACCCTTGTCGCGTTAGTTTGCGAAGTGGGATTTATTTTCCAATCCACATCCAACGCGTCCGCGACATCGCTCGATCGACGGCGTTTATGGCGCTGCAGCCGAATCGGAATTCGTGACGGGTGGCAAGGGGTACAACGGGCGGGCGCGGTCCGAAAACCGCCTTAAAAAAGCAAACTTCCAAAAAATGGCAAAAACCACATTCGTCCATGGTAGTGAAGCCCGGTTTCTCCCCATGAAGTTCCCGACCGCTGTGAGCGTGTGCAGGACGCCATTGTGATGGGTACCCGGGCGATGGGTGTGAGGGAATTCGCAAAGTTTTCGCGATCTGGACTGGACGGACTGCACCAGTTTTCGGACGACTGCTGAACAGTTACGATCGATCGTTAATGAATTCCCGTCTGCGTGCACGATACGACTGTGGCTGTTGTGTGTGTGATTGTGCGTGTTTTTTGTGTGTTTGGAGCTTAACGAACCGCGCGTTCCTTGAAGAGTTTGTAATTTTTACGATCCCGTGATCATCCGGCTATCGGATCATGGTAGCTTTGGCGACTGATCACAGCGTAGAGATACAGCTACTTAAGCGAAAGTGAGCAGAAAGAAAAACAAAACCCCGAATATCTGGAGTTTTAATAACCCAATTAGTCCGTGGTAACTTCTTGGTGCGCGCTACATGTGTGGTCACCGCCTTATGGCAGGCGTCAGCGGCCCAGTGTGAAGATAACTTGTTAGTCATAAGGTGCCGTTTAGTGCGCTACTGTGATTTGATATACGGTATCATTAGCATACGCGCGAGTTCACGCCGTCCAACATCCGTACGGACAGAGAATTAAAGTTGTGCTTAAAGTGTCACAGTGGGCAAACACGGACGGGAACTAAAAAAATACTAATTTCCGTCGCCTGATTAGCGGAGAGTGCTTTTACGATCGGAGCGATCACCAGTCACGAGTCCAAGAGTCACCAGAAGGCGGGGTAAGTCAACTACTGAGTAGAACGCCATTTGCATAAGCTAAGCCATCGATGATATGGGCTTCTTATCTTGGGCAGGTGAGGCACATGAGGCCAAGGTTCGCATTTACGTAAGCCCGATATCCCAGAGGGCAAAGACACTTCGCACGCAGCTGTCACAGCTGTGGGGCCCTGTGTTCTTGTGAGACAGTATGTCTCATGCTTGCCAGCTCAAGATAGCTCAATATCGCTTCCCAATCCCACACCCTAGCCACTCCTCGCCACCATGTATCTGCCCCGTACTTCACCGACACGGCGTGAAGTCGAGAGAGGAGAAGGCCGTGTTTGGCTTGGCGTAAAAGTTGCATAAATTTTGACACCCACCCAATCTCGGTGCACAACCACCAGCCCTGCTGTCACGCAAATACGTCGCCGCACGATGTATCATATCGCGACTGGTATTGGGGGGGGTTCGGAGACTCGAGATCGTGATCATATGCCGTTTTTTTTTGTTTTTGCTTTAGCATAACCCTTATACGTACATGTTCTAGTCTTCTAGTGGTTGGGCTTCGTCCGGCTGTCCGCGAAGGTGTTGGCTAGTGCGCTTGCGCTTGCTGGGTAGCAGTACACTCCAATCTGCTCCGACACCTGGGATGAAGACACGCGTGTGTGCTATCCGCATCCGCTAGATCTTCCATTCCATCCATCCCAACGACACAGCGCGAAGGATGGCAAAAAAAACGGTGTTCCTTACTCAACCCAAAACCGACCGTACCTACCATATTTGGACGAACCAGCTTCGGAACCGTCTTTCGGATGGTTACTTTTTTTGTTTTATTTCACCCATTTCGGGAGCTACGAGACTACTACGCACCACCCTAATACTTGGCAGCAGAAAAACAAAACTAAAAGCACACCGGGACAGGCCCGGCAATATCTTGGCAGAATGTCTCTGTCAGCATCAGAGGTGGTTGCGGTTAGGCAGTGGCACCACCACCACCACCAGTAGACCTTCGGCAGTTGCCCACTCGCTTGCGGTTGCGTATGGAACTGTGTTTGTGTGTTACTTGCGCTCTTCTTACCAACTTTTGGACACTTCTGGTGCTCTGGTAGCAGCACCGGTACGGTGGGCATGTTTTTTGGGTCCCAACGAGGGTGTGGTTGCCCAAAAGCTTGCTTTTTTTTGCTTGCTACGGTGTCAGGGTTAAGGGAGATCGTGTGCTACTGGATTGGTGATCGATGCTGCTGGAAGGTTGCAATGTTTTTGTTTGAGGTATTGATTCCCGTTCGCCACAACTATGCATATGACGTATACAATACATACCATCCTGGGAGTTGAAGTTGTCGGGGGTGTCCGAAATTAGGCGACCTAACCTTGAGTACGGAAACTCCAAAACCACACGTGTAAACAGGTTGTTTATAGCTTTTTTGTGAAGGACAGTCCGCAGAAATTTGTTTACGGCTGTAAAAAACGTAATTGCTGCAACTAACCTCACATTTACAAATCGAGACTCTTTTCGGGTGGATTTCACAAAAAAAAGAGCCAACCTGAAACAATAACAGTCGTTGTGTGTGCTCCATTTGAAGAGACACTAGTTTTATAGCAAGCTCAATAAACGCTAGTAAAACGAAGATTACTACATGAAGATGTCTGTAAAAAGCTGCCCCGCCCCCTCCAACCAAGTCGCAAAGTAATTAGTGACTGAGTTGTTTTCTAATCACTCGCCTGTGAGCGGCTTAGATAAAAGCATCCCACACTCCACCAGCATCGGAAGAAAGCGTTAAGTAATCGCTTTTTATGGCGATGTATTAGTTGGATCTTTTTACTCTCGAAATGTGTTTAATGACACTGACGCCATATTTGGAATGTGGGAGGTAGGCTATCGATCGGTAGTCAAACGATAACATCGACCGAGTGTAACCCATTTCAACCAGTCATAATTCACGTGTGACGTTAGGCTCAAGAATGAGCCTTAGGCTACTAGCTAACACCCGTAATCATGGGATTAAGGATCATAATTCGGACTTCCCACCTCTTTAATTGTGGTCCGGGGCTATCTGCCTCTGAGCTGTGGGATGTGGAGAGCTATAAATCAGATCAGGTTTCTTTTGCATTGGGAGCTAAGGTTTCCAACATCATTTCCAAACATTCCGCCGATGGTTTGACAAGATTGAGGAAGATCCCAAAGACAGTGCAGGAGTTGCATCCGAAAAGGTTCCCGAATCGATTGAGCTGTGATAAAGTAGTGCTGTTCTAAGCGTGGAATGGTGGATCGTTTCGACAGCTTGTGTGGTAGCACTGGCACAAACCACTAGCCCTAGCACTTGCCATATGCGGGCAGACAACACCCAATCCCCCTTTTAGTACCAACAGCACCTCCAGCCATTTTCCTTTCATGGGTTGGAATGAAAGAGGTTACACTCTGGAGGAGGATGCTCGTTGCAAAGCTGCAGGCCACGGCCACTGGGTAGATCCCTCCCCGTGGTGGAGTAGGCGTAATGATGTCGTCTGCAGTCTGTCGCGCAGATCGGTCGCGAGTCCCCGACTGGCCCCGTTTTTGGTGGGCACACAACCGTAGCGACCGTGTTCACGTTCAAATGTACCGTTAAGAAAGAAAAGAAGCTTTCCCAGTTTCTCCAGTTCCCTTCCCGAAAGGGGAAGGGGGGGGGGGCAAGCGTAAATGGCTGCGTATCTCATTATCATGACATTATGGAGCGCATCGTCAGTGGCCAAAAAACGTCAGTTCACCTGTCAAAAAGCGAGGTGGAGGGAAAATTGGCTCTTAAAACCAACAAAACCTCCATTTGGAAAGGAATGGAGTGCAATGTTTCAAGGACAAAATGTAATGATATTCTAGAGCGCGAGGGGTGCTGTGGTAGTGTGTGAGAGTGCGGGAAAACGGGAATTAAATCCAACAAAACAAACCGGAGCAAAATGGAAAATCAACTACTTGTTTTTGTGCAATTCCACAAATCATAAAACTGATACCACATGATCATCCACTGTGCGAGATCGAACTCTCAATGTCATCAGACAGGATCATGTAACGATCGGATAAAGATGTTTAAAAGCAATGCGTGGTGTGGTGTACTAAACTTAAAGAACTGTTTCAAACGAGAAAAAAAGAAAACAAACCTCGTTGTATGTATTATTTTGCTCGATGATCTTTTACCCAGCAGCAAGAAATCAATTTCCAGTCTGGTAAGAGTGTGCAATGTCAAGATAGTTGAACGGGGGGACCGGTCTAGTGGGGGGACCTACCTTTATCCATCTGGTGGGTAGCCCGTCGTACTGCAAATTCTGCAAAAGCCCGAACCCCTGATTCCGAATTCGAAGGTCAACTCTCTGCACGACGGGTGTGTAATGAGTGTAAAATTGAAATTGAATTTTTGACATTTTAATACAAAAAAAGTGGAAAAAGTGACATACGAAAGACATTCCGACATTGGTGGTGGGTAAATGGTAGCAATGTTAATTACCTCGCCTGGCATTCGTATGTCACACGCGTTAAGAAGCTTTGCACTGGGGAACTGGCCGTGGATTAAATGATGCGAATAATCGTTGCCTTCCCAGTACGTGGCAGCCCGGGTTTGATGGAGCCATAGCCAGAAAGTGGGTCGTAAAAATAGGCGTTAAGGAGATTGCAAGACGACAAGAACGTCCGTGTTTGGGGCTAGGATTTATGTGTTTTTTGCTATTCTCTTAATAATTATTCTTCGATAGCAAAGAACACAAGTCTTTGAGTCTCTCTCTCTATCTTCTGTTTGTTCATGTCGGCAGCGGCATTAATTAAATGAATTGCTGAAAGAATTATGAAGTGCGACACGTTCTAGAGAGTTCCTGGGATTGAATAATCCAACCACCACTGCAAAGCAGGATTAGTGTCATTCCGACGGTTTATTAACTCATAAAAATTCATTTTCACGTTAAGAACAAACCCTGTTTGTCGAAGTATTAAAAACTTCATATCTTTCCCATAAGCGCGCACTCGTTTCTTGTTGGTGTGCCTAGGTCTCCGTTTGTCTTGAATTGAGAGTTTAACTCATTACATTGCTGGTGTTAAGCGTATTATCTCGCATGGGTATTGATCAGGTCAACTCAATACATTTTAATTGCTTGAACAGCATGTACTACAGCTATATAGACTATCATTATTTGTAGATTTACTTAAAATCTTAAAAATATTGCTGTAATGATTTGTGTAAAATATCGTC
>AXCM01008500.1:0-11760 GCA_000473375.1 Anopheles culicifacies | reverse complement strand
AGGGTGGCTGTGGGGTGGAAAATTGAAAAATAATATTTTGTCATATCGCTATCGCCTATCAGGTGAAGGCATTTGTGCAAAACAAAATTTCCATTTGCTTGCGTGGAAAACATTGATGCATGCATGCAACAGCATCGATATGCGAATATGGGTGGGTTTTTTGTTTTCTCTTTGTTTACTGCACGTATTGAAGGTTGCATTTTGATATTAAAAACTGCATTCCTTTTTTTTTCTACCCCTTTCTTTTGTTTGGACAGGATTTAGTATGAAATGCCTAGCGTAGTTTTGGGTTTTTTCCCTCACGTGCACGTATGGCACGTAAAAAGGGAGGTGGAACCTGTGCGCGCCCTATCGATGGGTAGCATTTGAGTACATGAGTTTAACTTTGAAAGGAGTCTACGTGTGTAAACATTAACAAGGTAAAACACCTCGTATTACCCCTCGCAATGCATCATTCCAAACGGTAACAGGTACGTACGCGTGTAAGGAACATTCTCCTTCAATGTGTTTTTTAAAGGTAGGTAATATAAGATCGTTTTATCCCAAACAAAAATAGTCGATCTACTGAAGATTCCTTACAAAAAAAGTCAATGGGTTAAATAAGTAATAACGCGTCAAATTCATTACAGATGTGTTATGATAACTTTTACGGCACAGTATTTTATAGACTCAAATATGTTAACTACCTGTTACGATCTGGAATGCATAGAGTAGGTATGCAACGTTTTACAAGACAGCGTTGAAGCCACTAGAGAGACAGGCTCCCTAATTGAATGATTATTAAAGACAGAAGTATTGTAGAAGAATTCTGGACGCCATTGATAATGAGACGCATGTCTACTGCATGATTACGAATGTCTAGATCCGGTGTGATGAAATTTGTTGTTTTGGACAGTGTTTTGATCCGTTTAGAAACTCCACCTCCAAAACTGGACATAGAAGACCTTGGCACACATCTCGCTACCTGCAGGAGACTTCGTTGTCTAGTTCGTCAGACACCTGCCCCTGGTTAATGGGAGGAATTTCCAACCGTTACAAATGGTGATGTACACGAGCGAGAAACATCTCGCTTCTGTACCTTTCCACTGGAGCTGGACCACTGGAGCTGGACAAAGTTTATGTATAAAAGGACGACAGCCATTGCAAGCGCTCATTCTTCGTCTAAAACTGTTCGGAAAATGGACGACTTTGAGAGTGTGATAGATTTGTTGGAATGTCCGTACGATCCCGCACACAAGCTGCTTGGCCACACTATGGCACGGCATGTTAGTAGGTGCCGGCGGGCATACGGTGTTCTCAAGATTGTGCAGTGCCCATTCAATCCGGAACATCAGGTACCGGAGCTAGAGATGACCCTGCACAAGCTGGAATGTGAAGATCGGGAAGCGTTCGAGCAGTACAAGTTCTGCTTCACCACACTAATATCTCCGACGAAGGTGTCTCCCCCAGCAGCACCACCACCAGTTGCGTTAAGTCGCGCGAAGGACACTTCCGATTTGTTGGACAACTCCCCAAGGCGAACGATGTCGACACGGCGAAGAACGATGTGTGGAGCACCGGTACCATCTCCAACTGTAACGTCTGTATCCATCGCAGACCATTCGTTCAGTCGGGTGTATGATCTGCGAACTTCCTGCCGAATGGGACGAAAGGACAGTAGCCCGAGTGGATCGCCATCGATCGATAGGAAACCTCCGGTGGCAACCGTCATCCCGGTACCGAAGAGTCCCAAACTACTCGGGGTGCGGGTGCTCCTGCACGAGAAGGAAAACAAAGTGATCAAAACGCCTAATCTCCGGAAGTTTCGCACACCGGTGAAGATCTCAGAACGTAAGTTAAGCATCGAAGACTTTCGGCAGCGATGGAAGCAGGTGCACAACGAACGACGAGCACAGTCCCGCAGCCGGGATCGTAGTGCTAGACGTAGCGGCTATCACTAGCGAAGCTGCGGCCAAGAACGTATCCGTAGCATAAGCACACACTAGTACGAATAAACAACCAATGAAGCATGTTCGTTCCTTCTTTAACCAACTCCAACGTGGTTTGTCTTCTCCTCTGCATGGCGTGACAGATCGCCATGATGGATGATCATCGTAATGTTCACGTAATACATTTTAATCGCCACAACTTAATTTCTATGAATTACCGTTTAAAGCTGATTCCACCTGGTCGGCAATTATGTTGTCATCGTTGGCAGGGACCAAGCGACACGAGCGAGTCATTCCCCCAACCAGGGACCTTTCTTCGCAACTTTCATTTTTTCGCACCCGCTTGCTTCTCGCTCTAATGCAACCGTGATAGCACGGTTCAACTGGATCACGGTGAAGAAAGTGCGATCGATAATGAGAGGATGGGTCACCGGTGCGTAAATTCCTGCATGCTTGGAACCGGCCCCACCGTCGTACGGTGGCGTCTCGAGCTTCTACCGGATGAGCTTTCTATATTAGATCAACACCTCGGCAGGGGTGCGTTGCTTAATGGCAAACTAATGCATTGCAAAAACGAGCAACAACATCGTGTCAGGTGAACATTAGCAAGCCACCGAGCCATCGATCGCGGTGCTAATTAAAATGTTCGACATGATGTACAGGGATGTAATAGAAGGTGGTGTACCGAGGCCGATCTTACTTTGTAGGTGACAATGAATTGGAACACTCTGTACCATTTAAGTGGAGACTGCAATGTCTTGTTTGTTTTCCAAACCCCATCTGAAACGGTGTCAAATTTCCATTTGCAATGATTAACTGTTGCAATTAAAGCATAATTGTGTACGATCAAATGGCGTCAATTAGGATCACAGTATGGGTGAAGAATTGAAGCTGAAATCGAGTCCCACTTCACAGAAAGAAGCTGCTCCCAAAAAAACAAAAAAACAAAAACGGTTTGGATTTTTGGGGGAAATTTTAATTACTATCCCGGTGAGCATTCGAGACATGTCGGTTTCTTGTTAGCAAATTTCACTCCTTCTCCCTGGATGTGCCCTGAATGTGGATGGGAAAAATGTCACCTTACATACATGCTCCTTTTTGCTTCCTTTTGTCGACCCAACCTCCCCATGCCTTACTGTTCCGGTTAATGCAAGATATATGTCGCGGTGGGAGCATTCTTTTGCTTCTCTCTTTGCACGGCCCCGTCCATCGCCGGTAATGAGTTTCTGGAAGCTCGAACACCCCATCGAAACACAGCGTGAGTTAGCGTTTTGTTAATTTTAATCGAAATGAATCAGTGAAAACAGATTACCATCAACGAATTCGTTGCCAACAACAAGCACCACCGGGTAGGAGGTTAAGCTTGTGCGAATGTGAACATGTTTTTTTTTGTAATACCGAATCAATCGAATCGTTTGTGAAATGCACCCGGTCCGTACACAGCAGGGGCGTACCGTGGCACGGAGAAATAAATATAACGTGTGTTGAATGTAATGCTTTACTTCGCTGCAAATGATCGTCATATAAGCAGCGGGATGATCGTTGAAGTTGTAGCTCCCGGTGATATTGTTTTGAGTTTGAATGCTTAAAATCGTGTTTATAGTTATTAGTTACTGTACTTAAGTAAATGATTTAATAGTGAAACCACTTCCAGGAGTATATTGATGCATTTTTAGTATTGTAACGTTTCGTAACTGTCCAAGCGTTGAGAGATCACACTCGATCGTAAAGAAAAAAACCGGGGCAATACTTAGTACCCGCATGAACTCTTCGTTAACTAGCAGCGTCATGTGCTTCCCAAATCATATATCGCAATGCAAAGAAAATGGTCCAAAATTATTGAAGCCAAAGAATGCATTGGGAAACAGATAAGTATAACAGTAAAATTTAATCACCAGCAACAACTGACCCATTGCGGATGGTTGCGGGTTTCGTTTCGTTGTTATGCGATTCCGTGAAACCCATCAATCGTCATATTACCGCCGGCTAGAGCATATCGACCAGTACCAGTGCCAATGCCGAGCGTTTTGACACTTGCAGGCTGGGAAATAAAAATGGCACCAAGGCACTTTTGATGTGCGGAATTGTTTTCCCATTTCCATTCCATTTGCTGCCCGCTCGTTAATCGGTATGATAAAAATTTATTAACAAAAATTACACTCTCAGCTGTACGTCGTTTGGTCGTTTCTTAACGGGTGAAGATCGTATCGAATGTGGACGGCAGATTTAGTGTACGGTGATGGAATGTTTGATCAGCGGCGGCCCTGTGTCGTTGTGTCGGTGAACTTTGTACACAAGCACCGGTTGGCAAACTCTTGGGGAGTTGGGAGTTGAAAGAAATATCCTAGGGCCCCGTACGGATACCTTCTTGCTTTGACGTTTAATTTATTTTAATGTCTCTCGAGCGTTTCGATCTGATAGAGGTGGGTCACATCCTGAATGTGTGCAATGAACTGTCTTCTCAGTGCTCACCAAAACATACGAGGATCGCAAAGGAAACAATATTTAAATTCTTTCCCTCTTACGAAGAAAGACTTAAATGACGGTGAAGTGATGTTCGATGAATTGTCAATCGTCAACTATAATTGCATAAATCTAGGCGTTTTAAGACTTTTAAAATTCGAACGAACAAATAAATCCTTTTTTTTGGTTCTAAAATGTGTGATCATTTGTGTTTTGCTTCAACACAATTCCCATCCCCATTCGCATAATGTGTATCTGGGGTGTATGGCGGCAAGTGCGTTGCTAAATTTAGTCTCATTACCAACCATCCACACTCGCTCGCCTTTTCCTTGCCTAATGGACCGCCGTGCGATTGCATCGCCGTTGCATCTTTCCGTCGCCACAGATGCAACCATCGCGCAGCGTTTGAAGTTCATTGGCACGGACAAAAAAGTCACAACCGCAGGGCTACCACTAAGGGGTAGGGGTTTGCCTTTTTATTTCGGAAGAACGACCACAAAACAAAGACGACACATCCAACCGGCTCAGTTTCCGTTCGGCATCGTTTTGCTGCGTGTGCGCCAAGAAACGGCAACATAATTTACGATTTATTTTGGTGCCGTACTGTGGAACCGTTCCTGCACGGGATGGTGCAGGTCAGGCGGATGTACGGTAATTTCTAATTAATCTGCCGGTTCCATGGTCGTGCACGTGCTGCACCACCAGACCTAGAATAGGTGCGCGCCTTGGTGGATCGTGCCATCGCTTCTTGGAACAAACGGGGAGCGAGTTAACCGTCGAGTTAAACTTGTCTTTTATTTTTAGTTGCACAAGAATGGCCGTGTTTCAAGCGATACACCGAAAGGGATTGTAGTGGCGCGCCAGTATTTGACACATTTTTTGATGGCGTGAAGAAAGGGGCAAATGTGTTTGTTTATTCAATTTTTTTAATTTATGAGTGAGCAATAGGTGAAGGTGAGCATGCAATGTGAAAGATTTAATATTTATTCATGTACTACATTGATTTGATGAAGGAAGTAGGTAATGCATCTTCCGACCATCACACAACGAAAAAAAAGGAGCAATAAAATAGCCGTCCTCCATTCGTATGGTTTCACCGGGCGGAACGCATGTAAATCACTCCGCCGTCTCCGGATGGGTATCGTGTCGTTTGTGACGATCGGTGATGATGATGGTCTATTTTTGCGTGTCCCATCTCTTACCGAGAACCGGCAAAAGAGTGCAAAACGAAACGGAAGTTTGTAAACGCATCGAGGATTGGCAAACGTGAGCGCAGAAGTAAGCCCCCCTCCCAACGCGAACGAAGAGCTTTGGCGATACGAAACGAAGATGCAATGCGTACGAATCTCGTTCAGGTTCAACCGGGATCAGATGATCAGAAGCTAGGGGGAAGCAAAAGAATTGGAGCGATTTGTGTGTAAGTGCATGTTTGGATCGAGAAAGAATTCCGTACAAGCTATTTCTAGGATGGAGACATGAGACATGTGAACTGTGCTAGAATTGAGGTACGATCGATCGTTGAGACCTTGAGATGTTTTTGATCGAACTGATCGCCGGTGGATAGATTGATAAGCTGCTACTAATGGTAGCAGCGATTGGATTTATTGCAAAATTGAAGCACCTCTTTTATACAGAAGTACTTTATTTTATAATTGCATACATTTAGGCGCTTGTGTCCTGAGGAATATTATTTCGTTAATGTTTCGTATTGAACATCCCGCTGAGAAACAACTTCATTTTCTTTGCAAAACTGGACCGCAATGACCGGATCCACTGACAAGATGATTTACCGCCCTGCTGTCAAATCGGTTCGTGGGACGTTACACCACGAGCGACTTTAATTTGCAATTCTTGGAGAGATTAATGAAAAATAGAACTCGTTGGAGAGTTGGTTCCATACTATTCGCGCGAATCGTCTGAATGAATCATCAG
This sequence comes from Anopheles culicifacies, assembly GCA_000473375.1. Lineage (NCBI taxonomy): Eukaryota > Metazoa > Arthropoda > Insecta > Diptera > Culicidae > Anopheles > Anopheles culicifacies. The sequence goes on along the minus strand of AXCM01008500.1, from coordinate 5,437 downwards.
TTCATCCAATTCCGGTGCGGTGTCAACAAGTGTCAAAATGTCTTGATGCGTATGCCTACAAGCCCGCAGGTCAGCTTCAGTCAGGGAGTCGGGGAGTGACTGACACCTTCGTAGCTGCGTAGCGCTGTGAGTCCACTTACCTGCCATATACCGTTCTGAAGCTTCCCGGCAAATGCACACACAGTGTACGCCGGACGGTAAGATAAAGCCTCAGACGGTACGCCAATTAATTTGACTAAATTAATTCGGTAGCATGTACAAGGCATAAATTATGTTTCTGCCCCCTATCCCTTACTTACCTGCTCCGTCTGGAACTGGTCCACGCGGGTAAAGCATATGTCGTGTTCTGTGCTTATGTTTTTAACGTTGTAGCTCGTTTGTATCGGGATTGTTTAATTTAGTGCTGCTAGTTTGTAAAATGGGAGGACTCATTTGGTGGAGCCTTTAATTTTTGGCGTACAAAATATAATTTAATTAAAACGGACTCATTTCGTAACTAAAGGTTCGTGAAGCATGTCTGCTTTCTGTAGTAAAACGAAAACATTATTTAAGTACTGATATTTGTGCATTGTGTATAAAATGCATCCAAGTGCATCGAAAAAAATCATCCACACCTTTTATTCGCAGGATGCGCTCGGAAGGGCTGTGGGCCGTGGCAATTACAATAATTAAACCATTAAATCGCGATCGTTCGTTGAAGTATGCAATGTTTACTCGATCGTACGTGCTATCGATTGTCATTTTGTCACTCGGGCAAACGGTTTTATTCGTGTAATTATCTCAATCATTTTACCAACCCAAAGCAGGACACCAACGGCGAACGGGATCTTTAATTCCGTGACACTTCCACAAGGTGACATTTGAATGCTTTTGTCGATGTTCGGATTTTTGAAAGATGAAAAGGATATGCTCTACCATTGATATGTTTTTTATGTTGGTTTTGTAGTTCATTCAAAATGGCTGTACATTATTTATTTACCTACACTTCGGTTTGACCACAACTGCACGCAAATTGGGTGTGTACAGTGTGCATACATTAACCCGAACAAAACATCGCAATCAAAAGTCACGGTTTGATTATGGGCTCCGTAATTGTACAGTTCACAATCATTGGTAATTTGCTACAAACGGGCAGGAGTCATTCATTTTACATTTTCTGTTGTTTTATTTGGTGTTTTGCTTTTGTTTTTAAAGACCACCCAAGGGGATAGGATCCGTAACAGATGTATTATTAAGTTCATCGATCAAATGTAGCGTCAAAAGGTAAAGGAATAATATGAACTGCTCTTCAGCGTTCTGTTGTGGCGTTGAGGTAACTTAAAAAAGTGTTTTATCATATAGATCTTTCGAGCTTTTGTTTTCATATGTTACTGTATTTAATGTTCTCTTTTTTGCGTTTTTTGTTAACGTATTGAATAAGTTTTTGTCATAAATTTATTTATTTATTTTAATATGTGTGAAAGACGAGTGGTGGATCCGGAACTTAGTTTCTCTTTGATATTACAATTATAGAAATGATTCATTTCAGCAGTTAAATCATTGCAGAGACATACATGCATTGCTTGATGTACCACGAGCTGGCGCCAGACCGAATTGCTCATAAAAATGTCACTTCCCAGAACACCTTCGCCAGGGCACACATTGGCACTTCATGTTCCAATTAAAATGGCACCGAAAAGTCAAAGCCATCAGTAAGAATCACCTGCGTCCTGTAACTACGCCCGAACCCGAACCACGGCACTGCCCCATCAATTAGGCAATTTACAATATTTACGACGTGTTTGATTGTTTTGCTCCCGACTTTTGCCCTCAGCGCGTAATTATGCTGTGCTGGAACGGTTCGGTTTTTTTTCTCGTTTGGTTCCGTTCGTCCTTTCACTGCAACTGCACGAAAGGGGAAATCGAGACAGCGGTCACGCATAAATGTCGAAGGTAAGCACTTGCTTTTTGGAGGTTGGCGTTCGGTGTAAGTTTACGTTGCTCCGGAGCACGGAGAGTGGCAGATGATTTTTTAACGAACGGTGGAAGAAATATTGCATCCGTGTATTACAATATTCGGCAACGCCAGAGTGTACACATAATCGGTCGATTTATCATAATAAAGCAATAAATTTGGAAAAAAATACGTATGCTAATGGAATGTAACCGGGTACTGCCGAGAGTTAAGGAAGTTCTTTTTCTGGTTCTTCCTCATATTTGGTTAGTTTTTTTTGTTAGTTACGAGAGGAATAATAATTAAAAATTTAGCTTCTTGTACACTTTCCTTACTGATTGCGTTAATTAGTAACGCATTGCATTTGAAACACCACATACTCGCAACGAAGAATCTTAAACTGTGCAAGATGATTATGATCTACTGAAATAAAAATCACTCATCACATTCTAATAAAACGGAAAATGGATGCAGCGGCCGGTTATCGTTAACCGGCATCTTACAACTTGGCCGACGACAGTATTTATGACTTCCAGCGATGAAGATGGCGACAAGCCACAAAGGCCACAATTACCGCCGCCTATCAAGATGATCGGAATGGAATAAAAATTGATTTAATTTAATAACCACCCCGTGCTGCGAGCCTCGTGTTCCTACAAAGTGCAGAAATAAAAGGCTCCAACAAGAGAAACCTGTGTCCTACAGGAACGTTGGCCAGTTTTCGGCTTATCGGTTGGAAGCAAAGTGTTCACAACGAACGCATTGCACGGCTAATTACAACGTGGGAAAATGAGTGTTTCCTTCGTAGCGAGTTGCGTGAGGGGGGACGTGCAGGGAACAGAGACTGTGGCAGGGGAAGAGAAAAATCTATCGCAACATCGTAACGCGTGATCTTGATCGTGAAGAAGCGAATGAGCTCCATAAAATGCCGGCATCACCGGCAGCGCCATCTGTGTGTGGAACGCGGCAGACAAACTAAAAACACGCCTTGCTGGCGGCGCATGAACATCGTATGCTAATTACTGGTGCGATTAATAATGGGGTCTACTGAACGGGGCCGCTTGGAGCTGCGATGTCGGATATATGCTAAAGCGGGCCCCGAAGGCGTTGACGGGCGATCCTCCTAATCCGGGCACAAAGTCGCAGCACATTCCTTTCCGACCAAAAAGGAACATTGATGAAGCGCTAGAAAGTGTGGCTCGTGTCTTCCACGGTGCGCATCCAAGCCGGTGGACACTGCCCGGTGCTGGGCAATTGGCGAGGTAATAAAACGGGAGGCGGTTTGATATGTTTCGAATCGGCACGAAATCGCTCCGAGGTTTCCAGCTACTGGAGCGGTTTGACATCCATATTGATTGGTGCTACTACAACTGCTGCTACTACTGGTTGATCACGATTTCATGTCCGTGGGCAGTTTTGGGGAGAGTACACGCCTTGCGGTCAGATTGTTCTCCCCAAGGAAGACACAATTTATTTATTGGAAATCGTACAGGAACTAATTTGTTATGTTTGTTTGTCTTCCCGAAGCCGTACTACCAAAGAGATGATCATTCTCACGTGTCAGTAGTAGCACACAATATTATGTGACAGTTTACCGAAGAGCTTGAGCTAGAGTACCCTTTTAGTGCATCCTGACCATCTGAAGCAGGTCGTATATATTTCGACTGCTGGACATTGTACAAAGGGTGGCTTTCACTTTTCACTGTACTGTAACACAATGTAGCAGACTCATTTCTGAGGAAGACCTTAAAATGGTACATATTTATAATCTTAATAAGCATGTTCGACCAGCCTATCTCATTGGGGTGCTAGTAGTAGCAGCTAGTCCGTGAAAGAAAGATTGGGCATTACAGGTCGGTACGCCCTTCTGTCCAGATGGTCCATTCATGGCAAGTGAATTTTGCTCACTACGTAAACTCCCTCACTCAGATAATCTCTTGCCGTGTTTCGGGATCGGGTAGATTGGCAGGTTTATGTTTTTCACAAATTGGCGCCTCTGATAGTGATGTTCGTGTAACTGCCAGGGTGTGGTATGCGAGAAATATACTGCAAAAAAAAAGCGATCGCACCTACAGGTCCTTGATATTGGTGCACATTTAAGCAAATGGTGAAAGAACTCCACCCTTAAATAATCTTGTTCATTTTTTGGCTCACTCTCTTTATGTGGCTTGCATGATCAACTCGCGCGATCTCTCGTTGGAAAAGGTGCGATCTTCACGCTGTCAAACTGTCGAAGTGGCGGCGGCAAAAGAGAGCGCTGGGAGAAGAAAAAAAAAGACCAAGAACAAGGATTTCCGAACACATTTTGCACCACGGTGCGATCGAACTCGCGGTTACGGGCAGCATAATTTACGGGTCGCGTTCCGATTATCTGACATGTCAACATTAATCACCATAAATTAAGTCTTTTTAAAGAACCGACCCGCTCACCCGTAGATGGAGTCGCATCGGTACACCTCGCTCGACACTCGTCACGTTTCGGTGATCGACGGCTGCAAACGATGCTTGAGCCACTGGGGACGTTTGAGGTATTTCTTTTAAAAGGATTAAAAAGCAAAGAATCACCCTGATGCATTGTTTCAATTCGGTAGGAGAAAAAAATCGCAATAATGAAGCCATATTATGGAGATGTGATCAAAATTAAACCCCTATTTGAACAATAATTAGTTGTTTTATTTCCCACAAGATGGCGCTACCGCTTCCACGCTTACTCGCAATGCAATAGTAAGCTACTTTGATGTTCGATAATCTCGTTCCTCTTGCATACGCATCCCGTGGTGCATCAAATTGATCGGGTTTGCTGCGCAAAAGGCGGCATCCGCCTGGATGCATGACATGCAACAATAAAATTACAAGTGAAACCGAAACCTCAACCAATCATCGCGGGGTCAGCTCTTACGAGGAAAAAAAAAACACTATCCTTTCACGTAAACGCTGGTGGACGAGAGCGAATTCCCGTCGTCATGTGTTAATTGTGGCAATAATTTGGTTTTGTTTTTGTCCGTCCAGTACTGCTGCAACCTCGGGCGAGATTGGAATCGATCGAAGTAAGCGATTAAACGTTTACCGCGATCGGGTGCTCGGAGGCTAAAACATCGCTTTTGGGTATTATTTTCATTCGGTGGATAATTACAGAAATTACCGAAAAACGCTTCCCGGACGCAACAGTGTTGATGGGGTCGGCCATTATCGGGAGCAGCGTTTTTTCCGCAGCAGCATGTCTGTTGTCGATCGATTCCGACCGAAGTATCGGTAGTGCATCCTAATGAAGCAATAACATTACTTGAAAAGAGGTTTTGAACGTTCGGATAAAAAGGAGTGTATGCTATTAAAGTTGCACTACAAGGTAGGAGGATATTTGTTTATAATCTGTCAGGATCAGACGTGTTTAATGCTAAACTATTTTAGTTTATCATAATTTAATTGTGTCCAGCAAGAGCACGAAAAACCAGTTCCAGAAACCAGATTGGAGTATTCTCAAACTGCTATTTATTTCCTATAATC
>KI424864.1:998-12452 GCA_000473375.1 Anopheles culicifacies | reverse complement strand
GCGCCGATACAACTTCCCATCGGGCCGCCCCTACTTTTCTATTCTGCAATCGAAATATAGTGACAAGGCTGGAAGTTAAGGCAAAAGTTATGCCCTTGATCAAGGGAGGTACCACTGACTGCACTTTATTATTGCTGTTCAACAGCTGGCACCATCATCATGTGTTTCTGCCGCCATGTGACCCTGAGCGTTGGGCAGAAATAAAATTGACAAAATACACTACTCATGAAGTTGCTTGGTGCTGGCGAATGTACTCAACATGCTTCTTTAAATCTAAACAGAATTGAAGTGAAGAAGTACTAATTTCCAATATTTTCTTCTTCTTCTTCTATGGTTCTTCAACCTCGAAAGGTCTTGGTCAAATTTCCAATACGGTGGTTTCAATTTCTCAAAGATGTGCTTTGTTTCTCTGGACTAGTTTGTCTTGTTCGTGTGGCGTAGATTGACATGATCAGGTTGTCTGGTGTCAATTCAATTACGTGATCCACCAATTTAATTCTAGTGATCGTCTTACAGCAAACAAATACAATCTTTGCTCGAGATACTTCCAATTTTTTTCGTCATAATAATTTTTAAAGTACTTATTCAAGGTGTGAAAAAAACTAACATTCAGCTCAACCGATTGTCAATCCTCTGTTTTCAGACATCCGCTCAGTACGTAAGATCAAACGAGAGCAGCGTTATGGAGTACGTACAGAACTTAGCCGAAACGGCTGAAATATTCTTACCACATGAGGGAACCTTCGCTTCCTCGGTGACAGCTGCGGCAGCGGCCGCGGCAGCCGCTGCAGCTGCCGTCGCGAGTGGTGCTGCCTCTGGAGGACCTACAGCCGGTGCAACCGTGAACGGGTTGGGACTGAAACGACGAGCTTCTGATAAGTGAGTACAATAAAGGGAGACGAAAGTAAAAAAAGAAGGCATGCTAATATTCCAACACTTCTTGCCACAGCTTATACGACACACATTCGTCGGGACCTCCGGAATGGAGTGATTACGTGCTGCCACCAACGAAACGTCCCCATCCATCGCTTTTGCTAGCATCCGGTGCATCGCAACTGTATCCCGGCCATCCAGCACTCTTCGAATATCAAAACGGTGGCATACATCCACATTCCGATGGTTTGGTAAGTGTTTTAGTGCATCCGATGTGTGTTTTTGTGCTATTCTTACGGTGCATATCTTCAACAGCATTCCATTCATCGAGACGATCGGGATTTGCGGGGTGGTTCAACCGAATCGCATCGACCACCTAGAATTCCTCCGGGTGGAGGAAGTGGTGGTGGTGCTGGTGGTGGTAGCAGTGGCAGCAGCACTGGTAATGGCACTGGAGGGAATGGCAGTATAGGCGGTGGCTCCAATGGAGGAGCAAGTGGTGAAGAGGAGTGGAAAAATATTCACACAATGCTGACCTGCATTTCGGCAATGGTGGAAAAAACGAAGCGAGCTATCTCCATTTTGCAGCAACGTGGCATTGATAACAGCCATGCACGAGATCATCAGGACACCTCGATGGCGGATATCAAGAGACAAACGGAGGAAAAAATATCCGAGTTTCGGCGCACTGCAGAGGAATCCGTTAATCAGGTTGGGAGTGGAAACGCCTTGATAGGTGTCTGAGTAAATCAACTGACGGATGAATTTGTTTTGCAGGTGAAGCGACAAGCTGTTATGGAGATACAGCGTGCCGTTGCGGCTGCAGAGGCTAGAACGCTCGAGATGATTGCCCAGGAACGGTTAAAGATGGAGAAGCTGTACGCGGACATACATCGCAACAGTGCCGATGATGCAGAGCCGCCGATTAGCAGTGGTAGCCAGAATGTAATGTCCAGTTGAGAATATGGACCGCTCGTTTAGAGACGCCAACCGATTAACTAGTGATCGTTGTACCTTTCAGGCTTGCTGGAACTGTGGACGAAAGGCAAACGAAACCTGTTCCGGCTGTAATCTGGCACGGTACTGTGGATCTTTCTGTCAGCACAAGGATTGGGATCAACACCATCAGGTAGGGTGAAAACCAGACCCCGTTTGTTTGGAAGGAAGTCTAAGGAGATTCCGTTTCTCTTTGCCTAGGTTTGCGGTACATCACGTGCGGAGAACAGTTTTCAAAAGCACACGCAAAGCTCCCGTACGTCTATAGCATCCCGTTCGACAACGCCCCAGCAGCAGAGCAACAGTACATCAAACGGTACGGCTTCCGCCGCAAAATGACGGACTAAACCGCTGAAACCTAAGAAAAAGTATCTGTGCTAGTCAAATTACCGTAGTGTGTTGCATCTTCTGGCTAGGAACTTTCCGGGATGGTTGATTCACGTTGAGATAAACCGTGCACTGCACGGGCTATGATCCCCACTCGTTAGCATCTGTTTCGATATCTTTATCCCGCATTCTTAGTCGGATAGGCTGGTAGGAGTGTTTGAGTAATTTTAAACGTAGCGATACGATATGATCTTTTATGATTTACCCCCCCTGTCAGGTGTGCGCCGATCCGAATGGACCCAATAGTGCGTAGTGTTTATTGTTTTTCCCGTAGCTAAAGTTAGTTCAATACCTAAGTTCGATACACACAGTGCAATATATAGTTTCTGTTTTGTCTTTCTGTCTTTACGATATGGTAACACGGTAAGGGAAGGTTTAGGGATAGCAAACAGCCAAAAGTAACGTTTATTACTAAATCCCAAAGTAGATGTTGACCAAAATAATTATTAAAACTAGCCGTAGCTATGGTAAGCCAGCGAACGAAGGAGCGAAGGCGTAAAGTTACTACATAGAGCACATCTAGGCTCACTCACGTAGCAGTAGATCTACACACCGAATGACACAATTCTCTGAATGCACTGAAATCTGCACAACTGATCGTTTTTTGTGTAAGCACTACCCCTTACAAATACAATATAAAACGTCTAACGTCGTGAAACATAAATAGAAATAAAAAGATTTGCTTATACGATGCTTAATATTCATTTCGTATGAACCGTTCCCATGAGGATCCCATGAGTTAGGAAGCTGAGGTTTGAACAGCTTTTTTTTTCGTTGTATGGAAAATAAATATAAACCCACCAATTAAACATGAAGACCTACGTTACATGCAGCATTAAAATATGTTTGAGGATCGAACATTATAAACCAAAATCAGTTGTAAGTCATCGAGATGTGTGACAAATTAAATCACGCTCGCTTTTTCTGATTATCGAATACAAATCAACTCCGATACAGTCTTGTACATATTCGATCGTTATATTATTTATTTATGCAACAGTAGCTTAATTGTTTTGTATCACCGTAACTGATTTTCTTTTCTATGCCGGGTATTTTTAGGAGAAGGAGATCTGGCTAGCGATTTGTTTTAACCTTAGTCAAGCGTGTTTAAATTAAGATTGTGAAGCAAAAGGAAACAGGAATAAAGTGCGTGATTAAATCACCTAGATGCGTTATTTGGTTCGGAACTTCTCTCCACCTCCAGTTTGTTGATGTACGGTAGGAGTCAGAATCAAGTGAAATGGTATATTGGCCACAACATAGCAGACACAGCAGATAAAACACATTCAATACTGTATATAGCTACTTTCTGTACAACTTATCGCAAACCTCTTTATCACTTCGAGTCGTATCAAACGATGTAAAATTAAATGAATAATGAAGAAATAAACCAAAATTGTATTTGTAAAATGAGCACCAAAAGTGAAATCTTTTGTAATGGTCCAAAACCGAGAGCTAATCCGAAATGCTCAAATGATTCCACAGCGTGAAAGCTGAAATGCAGCGTAGAAGCTGTTTAAGAGATCGATTCAAGCTCTATTTCGAATTGAGTTGTGTTGGATGAACTTGATTTATATTTCCATTAAATCGTTTGTGTTTGATGTATTAAAATATGATTTTATTTTATTAATAAATATCGTTATAACATTCTTTGAACAACTAAATATTTTGCGACTTAATTTTCATATTTGTTTATTGGGTACTGCTCATTCTTGTTGAACCACAGATGTAAACAAAGCTGACATTTCAGACCAAACGTCAAATCCGTATTTGCGTCATGTTTATTTGTGTATTTCGTGGCGAATAGAAACACGATATATTCGTTGGATTTTACACTCCTTAAAGCACAATTTAAGTACAATTTCTCTCTGAAATGGCACTTAAACGAGCCTTCTATCGAACCGGTGACGCTATCTGTGATGAAGTGCTTGGTCTGCTTGAAAAATTCGCCAACGAAACGCTTGCAAAGCAGGACAAGTTCCGTCTAGGTGTATCGGGTGAGTCAAAACGTGTGCTCCGAAGTGAAAGTGAATTCAAAGTCATTCAAATGGGCGTTCGTGCGTGACCGTTCTTGTACATGCTTTTATGCATTTTTTTCTTCTTCCCCTCCAGGTGGCTCATTAGCAGACATTCTGTGTGAGGGCATGTCGGATTTACGGTCCGATTTCAGCAAATGGCAAATATTCTTTTGCGACGAACGTGTTGTACCGGTAGGAGATAAGGAATCAACGTTCGGTGTATTTAAACGTGATCTGCTTGCCAACTGTGATAACATTCCGGAGAGTGTGTTCTTCCCGGTGAATACTTCGCTGGAGGTGAATGAAGCAGCTGCAGAATACGAACGTACGCTACGGCAAACCTTTGGTTTGGAAAAACCGGAAGACATTCCTTCGTTTGATCTACTGATATTGGGGATTGGACCCGACGGCCATACCGCATCACTGTTCCCCGGTCATCCACTGCTCGAGGAGAAGAAGAAATTGATTGCGCCGATCGACAACTCTCCGAAACCACCACCGAAGCGCGTCACCATGACGTTGCCGTTGATTAACAATGCCAAGGTGTGCTTGTTCGGTGCACAAGGTGGTGGAAAAGCGGAAATGCTGAAGGTAACGAAGAAGGTTGGTTTTATCTGTTGAACATGTGTTTTAAGGAATGTTATATCCACAGCGTATTGTAGCAGACAGGGACACTTCCTTACCGGTAACACTGGTCGATCCACCGAAAGGTGAGCTCATCTTTGTTGCCTGCGATGCTGCTGCCGCCCTAATAGAAGGTGATCCCTTCAAACGATCGTAAAACCATTCCATAGTAGATTCCTTCTTTGCTGGTGCCTTAAATGTGTAACAGGAGTGCAGCTGCTCGAAATTAAACCATGGCATTTTACATCACCTGACGACGGTCGTCGGTGTTGCCCGATCGGTGGCGGATTGGCTTTTATTTTATTCTAACTTGTGTGTACAATAAATTACAACCAATACTAAAGTATACGTATCACATAGCAGTAACACCGTGGCGCTTCGCTGAACGAAACATCGTCGATCGGATTGTCCGATTTTAGTTAAAATATTAGCAATACTGTGCTGTAATGTTAAGCTACCGTTTGCTCATTGATCGCGTCCCAATCGCTAGCTTGCTGATCAGTCCTGATCAATGAACTTTTTGTATTCGTAATGCGTCGCAGGATCGTACGGTCCCCAAGCAGCCGTAGGTTTCAAGGAGTTCTTTATTTTCTGCAAAAGAAATTAAATTATTAAACTCATTCTGTAACAAGCTCGTTCGATGGTGAGTATAAAAACCTCGTTAAGTGTTTTTCCGCTCTGCTTATACACGGCATAAGCACCCCAAATTGGGAGCTGCAGCAGTCCGAACGCGAAAATACACCATCCAATGTCTGTGTGAAAGGGGAAAAAAACAATTAAATAGAGAAGAAATTAACAATGGAAAGCTGACGGAAGTATGTGTGTGTTTCGAACGTACCGTACGCAATCGTCGGATAAACGTACTGTTTGTACATGAGCGGTTCCAACGTGACAAGGTTGTAGATAAGAATCACAAACATGAGCAGTGGTGTGATCCAGCGCCAGCAAAGCCTCCAGTAAAGATTTGGTCGATGTCCCAACATGAACTCTGTATCCTTGCACAGCCGATCTACACCGTAGACCCATCCAACTGCAATCAGTTCAGCAATTGCGAGCACCAAAGCAATCGATGAAGCACCATAGTAATCAACCAGCTTTAGGATATATTGACCACCCTTAAAGAAATGAAAAAGACCGTTGGAATACATGGTAAACACTTCACTTCGCTACCTCACGCCTCTTGGAACATACCGGAGTAACGTAAATGCTTCCGAGCAGCACACCACACACAGCGATAATCGAAGCCGCTTGCCAGTTCCGTACCTTCGGGAACTGATCCTTAATAACCGTCATAACGCATGAGGTCATCGCGACATTGCTACCGATTCCCAGCACGAACAGCATCAGGAAGAACAGGACGGAAAATGCTTGTGGTAATACCTCAAACTTTGCAATTGCCTCCGGATAGGAAATGAACGCCAAACCTGCATCCGATTTGACAACATTACCCACGTCCGCCTTGCCGGTAACGTGTGCCAAATGGCCGAGAATTCCGAAAATAGTGCAACCGGCCAGCAGCGAGGTAAAGGTATCGATCGATGTAACGATCGTGGCGTCACGATACACATTGTGTCGGAACTTGTTGTAGGAAGAGTACATGATAATGTTGCCGAAACAGATCGAAAGCGAGAAGAAACACTGCGTCACCGCTGCGTACCAGACCTTGGGATCGAGGATTTTGTCCCACTGTGGTTTGAGGAAGTACACGATACCGTCCACCGCTCCGGGTAGTGTGCAGGCACGAATCAATAGTACGGTCATCACGACGTACGGGAACAACGCCAGGAAGTAGGAGGCTTTTCCAGAACTTTTCACACCTGCGCGAATCGAACAGAAATGAGAGAATTAACAATGTATTAGTTGGGAGAAGAGTGTAAACCTGCTGGAATTACTATAATTACCTTTGATCAGGGTCAGAAACACCAGAGACCATGAAAGCATCAGGAATAGGGTCAGCCTTAGATCTGGCAGTCCAATTCCATCGTCAATACCGTCCAGTTCTTTTAAGACTACCTTACTGCAATCAGATTAAATCGTGTGATCAATCCCGTCCAATAGCACACACAGCCAACACACAAACCACAAAACGGTCAGAATGGACGCTTACAGCCAACACCGTACAATAGACATATTCCACCAACACCACCACCAGCGACAGAGACGATCGAAAGTTCCATGTCCGCTAAACTTACGTAAAGTACAACTCCGAACTACTGGTCAGCGAGGGACCGGTGACGCTGACATTCTTGGAAGGTAACTGTATCGACATCGCCTTGGCCTCCGAATCTATGCAGTTCGGTAACCATTCCTGGCGACACTTGGCCCAAGGTAGCGGATTCATGAACGAGTCTATCATATACCGTGCAATTAGTGCCATGAGCGAAGAGTAATACGTTATTAAACTAGTCACCGAGAACAGCTGCCCATAGCCAACACCTGGGCGTGTAAGAGAGAACCAGAAGGATAGCAGGGATAAGTACTACTTGAAGGGTTACAATTTCATTTGCCCGGTGTTAGATCCGCTTTAGTAACTACAAGGCAAACCAATTCCCATTTGTTCTGAGTTGTGTGTGTCTTCTCATCACCGCTACCGCTTTGAAGAATTATAGGTGAGCGGTACCCGAAGTTTGAAACTGAGACTAGATAGCCCAACTTACGTAAAGTACAGTTCGGCCGAGGAAGTCCTGTTGGACAGTGCTACGGTATCGTTAAGATCGCTCACAACGGTAGTGTTGCGTGTGCCAGAGGGTATGCAGTTTCCTGCCCAGCTGTCCTCGCATACCGCCCACGGTAAGATGCTTTGGAATGAATCGAACAGATACCGCAACGTGGTGGCCATCAGCGAGGCATAGTACGTTGTGACGATTGTCGTTGAGAGTATCTGTCCATACCCGACGCCTTCGTAACGCCGTTCGGAAGTTAATTTATGGGATAAGAATTATGTACATACTGCCATGTGTTTGGAGTCTACCAACACAGGAGAACTAGGGCGAGATCTGCATCGCCGTAACAACCTAACTTACCTCTCATGATCGGAGCCATATCGTACACCTTAACGCTTCCCCGGCTAGAGAACTGTCCAATGATCATCTCCATGTAGTAGACCGGTTTGCCAACGAGCAGTAACACAATGATGTACGGTATGACGAACGCACCACCACCATTCTCCAGAGCGACGAACGGAAACCGCCACACATTGCCGAGCCCAACGGACATGGCGATACAGGACATCAGGAACTCAACACCCTTACCCCACTGGTCCCGATCGGCAGTGGTTTGGACGGGGACAGCACTACCGGTTCCGTTTCGTGTACTGTCTTCAGCTGCAGTCGTAGTCCTGTTGACGGTTTTACCTCCGGCTAGTTCCACATCGGTCAGTGCCAAACCGTGCGTGCTGGAGACATGCACTCCATTCGTTGTTGGAGTATTCCAGCGGAACTGACCCGCTATGGAGGGACTGTTGTCACCGATGAAGCCATTATTATCTCGGCCTTCCATTTTTCGTATGATGTGGCCACTGTTACCGCCACCGAAACCCCGATGCGAAGGATAGCGTGCCTCTATGTCTGCAGAAGAGGAGAGCGAAACAAATCATAAGCCCGTTGTCGGTTCCATTAAGCAGAGCTTTTCAGATAGCAAGAGGTTAATGGACAATTTATTACACTTTCAAATGTGTTCTAAAGCTGACATTGGTAATTCGTTCTACCGCACGTATGATATCGTTTGAGAATTCTAATGGAATTAACGAAACAATCATCCAAACTACCATGAGACATTATCATAGATCCTTTTTAATAGTCGTTCGTAAAGAAGCGAGTCGTTTTAATTTTACTGTCCGCGGGCGTTTTGGGCCTTTGCTCATTCTGCGCGCTTCGTATGTGTAGAATGTAATGGCAAAACAAGTTTTTGTTTTACACATGAATGATCGGTACCTTCAACCCTTTCCAGTCCAGCTTGTACCGACCGATCGGTTAAGGATTTACGGTTAGCGAATTTCAATGTCACTGTAACGGACATCAGGGACACGTCGACAAGTAAGCGCCAGTAAAGCGGTTTGCGTGCACTGACGGGCCGCCTTGCGTATCGATGGCGAACGATTTGGTAGGCAAAGTGAACGAAGGTCAAGATCATGGTATGTTGGGGAAGGAATAGTTTGCAAACGAACCAAAGACGCCTCGTGCCTCCATGAGCCAAAACTCGTTTTTTTTCTCGGATTGGACTACGTCACTGATATCTTGCAGATTATTTTGGGAGTTCCCTGTTTTCAGCAGAACTTGGAATGTGAATATAATGTGGGATAATCATTATCGTGATCTTCTCGGTTGGGAATTCACCTTGTTTGCCAGGTTACTGTTTCGCTATTTGGAATTAGAATATTTTAACATTCTTGGAGATGCTAAGCTTAGTGTAGCTCTTATCATCAAAAAATTCTATTTATTGGTATTTAAATGGCCACCAAAAGGTTTTACTAAAGTTTTGATTAACATCTAAATAAAGGGAGGAGATTATATTTTCATCAAGTACTATTAGAATGCTTTATCACAGTTCTCTTTAACACAGTGCTAGAAACACCTTCTTAAATCGCAATCTTCATGCAGTGACGAAAGGTTGCATGTGAAATGTATTCCCCAGACACGACCCACGCTTTGCCGGCAATTCCAAGGATGATCTGCGTAATGTTTGACCCTTGCTGTAGGATGACCCGGTGGTTTTCCGCCTTCAGCGAACGTCCCGGCGTCCATTTGACGATTGCACCGTCGCGCTGCAGCACGTACAGCAGATTGTCGCGGAAGTCCAGCTTCAAACCGCACGGCCGACCGAGCAACCGCCCGAGGTAGGTCACATTCGTTTTCATAATAATCTTCCGTACGCCATCTTCCGGAAACGCGAGCTGGCGTATGTTCCGGACGGGAAGTGCGAACAAGCGATCACTCACCGTATCCGCTACGTACAGCCGGTTGTTGTTGATGGTCACCTCCGAAAGGGAGATCGGATGCAGTGAGGTGAGATCGTTCTTTCTGCATTCGAATGAGACGTCGTAAATAATCGTGGATTATGAAGATGCATCTTAACTTACTGAAATTGAAGTTTGCCCATCGTACGCTTAAATAAGGAGTACAGCAGCACGTGGTCCTCATCTAGGAGAGTTATGAATGCACGCGTATCTCCATCACTAGCCGCTACTGGGTCAACAACAATCGCATGAAAGCGTTGATTATCGCTCACACGAAACTGATGGTGTATCTCGCCCGTACCAGGGCTTAACAGGCTGCGAATGACCAGTTTTGGTGGACAGGTCAGCTTGTCCTGTCGGTCCGCATCGCAAAGCACCCACAGACGGGCCAATCGGTCGATATCCGTTCCCAGCACCTGTCTCAAACCACGACACGACCGGTTGTCCCAATCACTGGACAACACTCGTGGCCACTGATTGCCAGTATTTTCGGGCCAGGTCGCCTCCACCAGGGACGCTATGGGAGGAGGAAAAGTTATTAGAGCAGTTCGCGTTGTGTAACACGCGGCCACCGAATGTTCACTCACCGTTGGATGATTCAATCGTCAGGAATGCCCTGGTGTGGTAAAGCGAAACGTGCCGCACGCGGAATCGATCTATCCCGATCGAACGCAGATCCCACGAGTGGCCGAACGGCACGAGGGCACTTAACAGCACGGCGCAAAAGATGCGACACTTCATCGTGAACTGATTCCAGATCCACTTGCGCTTGCGGACGCGGTTGTCGTGTGCCAAGGCATTCTCCATTGATGCATACCTTTCGCGAAACGGTTTACGCTGACGTCGGCACGCGGGGTGCGCGCTTGGGGTCGCGTGGACAACGTTTATGGCGGGAATGTTTAGCAAACAACGAACTCAACGGCAAGGTCGTTGAAGAATGTTGGACGAGACAAGTGCAGTGGAGCAGTTTGGAATTTGGACAGTTTCACAGTGATGTGCTGGGTGGACGTAACGGGTCGCTTAAGGGGTGTTGTAAAGTGCGTTTGAGTACGAGTGTTGCTTGACTTTACACTTTGTGAATATGATCTTGAGTTAGCTTTTTACGACAGCTAAATTCTTGAAGATTTTAAAGTCCCCATTTTCTTCTGAGGGACTCTTACTGGAATACTTCAATTAGCGCAAGTAATAGCTCAATCTACAGAGCTCACATTGGGCTCACATTTGTGATTGGGCGATATTGTAGCTTCAAAGTTATGCAACATATCTCAAATCTGGACATCTATCTCGTGATTTGTCAAGTAATGTAGAGTATGAAAATTCGCCAGTTTATTTTACTGTAATGATTACATAAAACTGGAGAATTGTACAGCATTTGAGAATGTAGGTTGTGTACATCACACACTACTCTCGCCTTGCAGTAAAGGTAATAACGCTATACAATAAAACATACCAGAGATTGCTACTTGGGGCGTTTGTGGCCTTGGTGATAGAGCTCCAGAGGCTGAACTCATTTGTAATGTGATTTTCATAGAAGAGTATGCAATGTGACCAAAGTTAGTTGAGAATTGTGGATATTGTGAATTACTAAGATTACTCAGTTTC
>AXCM01008497.1:0-11734 GCA_000473375.1 Anopheles culicifacies | reverse complement strand
AAAAAAAAAACACCATAGTGCGATTTTGTGACATATTGGAATCAATTTATGTATCAGAAAGATTCGCTACAAACAGGATTGCAATCGTTGCGTTTGAAGTCTATGAAATTTGTTGACGAAAGCTCACCAACCCTGTCGTAAGGTAGTAAGTTATCACCATTGATAATCGGGTGCAGCAGTGCAAGGCAGGTGTGAAGAAGAAAAGAATCAACTTCTTTAAGTACATTCTGTCGTTTACAATATTTCGCCGTTGGAAAACAGTCCACAAGGCTGAGGAGTGTCCATCGCCCAGTGGATTTGCGATGGTGCTCCAAAATGCCTCTGGGATTGCAATAAATACGCCTGCATCTGGCAACGATGGGACCTCATTGTCCCGTTGTGCCCAACAGTACATCGACACCGATGCAATCGGTGGGTACGATGGAGATGGGAATGGCAATGGTATTGGTGGCCATAGTATCACCGGTGTCCTTTCATCGCCATGTTCGTCATCATCGATCCACTCGTCGGCCACCGATTGCAACCGGAATCGGATAGTGGGAAAAGTGGACGAAGCAAAATATCATCACTGTGAGTCATCCAAGCTGATGAATCATGGCAGCAACAGCACTAACAACTATCATAACAATAACAAAAGTACTGGTGGAGGCAAACGTCAGCATCCTTCATTAAGTGGAAAAGGAGTATGCGCGTCTCTGTTTTCATCTGGCCGTTCATCGCAGCAACAGAATGATGTGGCCAGTAGCCACAGGTCGAAGGCTGGATGCCGGATGTCGATGGTACGTCGGAAAAATGGTGTTAATGGTGATGTTAGATGAAAGCAATTTTAATTGTTGGCAAAAATCCTTAAGGTATTTATTTAAGTGGATCTTTCGTGACGTCAATACTATACTGCTTTAGTATTTTAAAATATAGGTAAAAAGCTATAAGGTACCATAGTTTGATAAAAATTGTTTTTAATGTCTGACAGCTCACAATACGGTGGGATCAGACGTTTTCAATATAACAATCATTATTCATTGATTAAAAGTGTTGTAATTGGTACTTTTGTTGAAGATTCAATCGATTTCTTGATGAAAGCTTTTTTGAATCATTTTCATATTTTCCACCAAAGAACAAACAGAATATGGTATATAGAACATGGTTAGATCTTTGATGCGGTGGAATAGTATACGCACACTGGCCACAAACATTTTGTTTTATTGCCGGAATTCCGGCTTGTTGTGTCTAGAGCGTATTTCCATAGCTCACATCGTGTGGACTTTAGGAAATTAAGAATATGAATAAGTTTTTATTGGATTATGTCCTGCGACGGTGGCAGGAAGCGGATATTTTTGTTTTTCTTTATTCGCCATCGTAACATGCGGCTTGTGGTGTTGATGTTGTGTTGAGTAACTTTTTGTTCGTAGGTTTACTCTATACATTCATACGTCGTAAGAAAATATATCGATCAATGGTGACTTACACGCTACGGGGTTTCTATTATCGCTGGTTGAGACACAGTGTCTCAATGTCTATTTCAAAAGTGTTGGAGTGTATTGGAATAATGGTTTGTGATATACACGGTTTAAGAATAATTAAATTCTCTACATTGTTTTATTTTTAATTATTTTCCTGGTAATCTAAAAAAATAACAAATCTTACCGCGATGTACAAATTACTTGAAGAGAAAGATTTATTAGTTGCAATGAGTAATTGATGGACTCATCCTAGGTACTGGATACAAACAACCGCATGAATGGATAATTTATTAACGCTTTGTGAGCATCCATCGTCTCTGTATTGTTTTTTGTAGAGTAGAAACTTTTGCGCTTGGTGAGTAGATGACCTGAAAAAGTTGAACTTTAAATAGAACTCACTCAGCTTTTCTAATCATGCATACATTTTCTTCCATTGACTAACTTCAAAAAGCGTTCTGCCAGAACAGATTGTATTGTGGATCGAAGAGGTCGATGTTGCCCAGTAAATAATATGTGCGTTTGAGGCATATGGGTTTTCATCCGCCTTGGATATTTCCGCTATGCAGCAATCGATATATTCTATAAATAAATCCGTTAGAATGTTTTAAATTGAGTTTAGTTGTGGGATGACCATATTACATTATTCCATGTTTCAAAGAGAAGAAGATTGTTTTTTTCCAGAACATTTCGAAATTAGTATTTTTCTATATTTTTCTATACATGTTAATGTTAAAATCGATAGGAAGATATTGATTAATCGATTTATTTATTTATTTATTTAATCGATTATTACGGCTTAAAGCCGTATTATCAGCGCCGCATGCATTGATTAATCGATTTGATAGCAATAAAAAATACCTACCGATACAGCCGTTTACCGCACCTACTTTCTTATGGCGGGGAATTTAATCAATGTGGCTTAGATGAAGACTAGCGTGTTTAATAATCGTTGATCTGTTATTCAAATGAGGGGCTGGCTGGACCAGAAATATGTTATTTGCATTATTACTTTGACCCAGGTTAAAGCAAACGACCGCTAGATAGAGCCACTTTCTTCCGAGATATTCACTCTCTCCTTGTGATGTTTGTCGCTTTCAATGGGGATCTAGTTCAGACGAGGCAATCATTAATCTGAACCACCTTATTTTTGCATTATCTGTATCTTATGTGAGGTACATGCTTGAATAAACTTGCAAGGAAGATGTTTCATAAAACTTTTTTAAAACACTTAGTATTTTATCACTTATTATATATTTTTTCTTATCAATTGATTTATCTTCATCTGCAAAAGCGTGGGATAAAAGTTCAATGTTCTCGACATATGTAAGAGTAAAATGATTCAGAATATACTTTCGTTATAAATATTTCCATTAAAACGTATGGCGTATTCAGCATATTTTTGCGTGTAGTATTTAATGAACACAACCCAATCTTAAATATAGTTCAGTTTTCATGAACCATTTAGAAGTGTGAAGTAAATGGATAACATATATTCCAAACGGCATTATTCCCCGAATGTATCCCATAGAAGGTACAGTGCTAGAAATGATTGTTTGCAACCAACATTTTAGCCAACTTTTGCGTGCCTTTGGTAGTGGCAAATTAAAAATAGCCATGCTTTCAGTCAGCTTTTCTTCACTCAGTTGACACATGACACATCCAGCTTGCTAGACTGTACCTTCTCTAGACACCCTGACACTCTGAAATGTCACGTTTCTCTGGTTTGCTTATATGCGGCGATGTGTGGCAATATTTAGGTAGTATGTTCGTTTCGCACAGCTTCGTGGTGAGCTGTGGGATTTAGAACCGAGAAGAACCTACAGCAACGTGACAAACGTGTCATTGTCGCTTATGTTCACGGGGGACTGGAGTGTGGCGTTCGATCGTAGTAAGTGTACAAAGTGCTAAATGTAAGCACTCTAAACATAACACAACCAAACGTGAGCGCCATGTTTGGAAGCTAGAATTATCACTTCATCGAAGGGAATTGGATGAAAAGTACTCAGGGAATAGTGGTTTAGGTGATTATTAGACTGGTTAGTGAGCAGTGTAACTGTGAGAACTTTTTGCCAACGATATCTAAACAAAGAAAAATTAATTGCAGTTTTCTAAGCAGCCGGTTCTGTGCCAAATCTTAATTATTTTGTATTTTGTTTATATTTTTTATCTTTTTATCCATTTATAATCATTTTTCGATAATAATTACGAATGATAAAATAATGTACTGTTTTTTATATCTTTTCAGGTGAGTTACTATAGACCATAAATTCACAAATATGTGGTGGAATTTATAAGTTTCACGATTTGTAAGTATTTATTAATTGCGTAATTAAATCTGAATGAAAGTGGCCGGTGGGATAAGGGTATTTGCGCCGGTTCTTCAGGCAACAGACCGGAGTTCAAATCTCATGCGGACCGTCTATCTGGCCTTAGTCTATGGCCTAGCCGATATTAGAAAAAATAAACAAAATAACCGGAACTTACCTAAATTCAACATATTTGAACATTCTTTAGTTAGGTCTTTATGACTATCTACCTTTAAGTAATTTTTAAAAACAAAATTATAGATTTTTAACATTTTACTATAATTTGAGCTTTGTCAGTCTTAAACGGCCGGACCGAGGTTCGAATCTCATTCAGACCGATCTCTCGTACGCAAGACTAATTATCCTGTTACAGGTACTTTCAAGTCATGGAAACCAGAAAGATCTTCCGAGGTTGTAGAGCCATACAAGAAATAGAAGTAGACATGATTCTAATGTTTAGCTGCTGACATACACACGTGTTTAGCATTGCAATTTATATTTTTTTCTGTATTTACACGTGATGCACACGTGAATTATTCAAATTATTTCCCGCGTAGTATTGCCGGTCTGCTTTTATTGTACGCAATAATATTTCAGCTTAATGCATTGTGGTTTTAATTCTTCGTTGATATGTTGAACATATTGTTCTTCAATTACCCATAGCGTAAAGTGGTGAATATCTTAGAGAGGTTAGAGTGGTTCCAATTATGAAATTTAAAAATGGTATTTAATTTGTTTATTTGAAAATACACTTGAATTACATAAATCCTTTTAAGTAATTTTTAAATATAAGACAATATTCATATAGTGTAGTGTTCTAAATGAGTAATTCTCAAGTCGATCGCAACGGATTTCGAAGGTTACTGAAGTTCTCTAGTTGTAATATACAAAAAACAGGAACATGACAGACACATGATTTTTGTTTGCAAAATGTACCCAAAAAATATGAAACAAATAATAATCTATAAATTGAAAGGGAAATGAAATGATAAGGATAAAAAGAGATACGTAAAATAGAAACGAGAAACGAGATGTGAAAAATAAAAAAAAATTAACCAAAAGGAAAATATAGGAGAAAAGGATAGAAATGAGATGCGATTAAGCTAACATGCGATTGTTTTTGGTTATTATATTGTTTTCTTTATTTCTTTTATGTTCAAAAATCGCAAAAAAAATAAAACAGATTAATAAAACATAAATAGTCAGCTCAGAATAAAAGAATGGGAATGATGCTGAAATATGCCAAAAAGAATCTAATTTGACCTTTAAAGCATAGAAATGTGAGACCTATTCGATCAAAAAGAATAAGTTCTCAAGGATTATTTTATTCAAATATGTTGAAATTATTCTATTATCTTCATTTTACATAGTACTCCGAAAGCATATTTAACGATTCATAGAGCGCTCATTTGGCGCTCCGTGAGTAGTACACTTTGCTGACCACTGCAATAATGGAATATACTATGAAGTCAAGATTTTGAACCAAAAGGATCATGCTTTTGAATCTAGACAATGCAAATGCATTTATGAAAAATTGTTTTTACAGCTTGTATTTGTTAATGCCGAATGAAAAATGTGATTAAAAAAAACTTAGAAAGGCATTTCAAATAAACCCAATAATATTTTTAATGAAGATGTGATCTTTGCTTGAAATTGAATCAGTTTTTGCAATGATAGGCGATTTGAATTATTTGCTTATATTTCTTATTGAAATGAAATGTTTTGGTGTTAAATGCGTTTTCATCAATAAGTTCAAAATATGATGAAAAATGTTCGTACTACCATGCCGCATGCATTGTTTGTCATCAGCTGGTGGCAAACGCTTGGAATGAAGATCAGTGCACGATCTTATGTTGGTGTGTGTTAAGTTCTATTCACCTGTAGTATCGGCACCGTGCGTACGTTCGCATCATGGTGTTCGTGACGGGTTTGATGATTTTACCTCCCACTGTGCCCCATTCGGAGTCATATCGTGCGGCAATCGACGTGGTGGTGCGATGGAATGTTTATGTTGTAGCATATGTTTGTCCGTCGCGAGGCATGGTTGGTGTTGTGCTTCTCGCTGGAGCGCTTAAGCCACGTAACATGCTGTGGCTTAAGTACGGTTTGCCCCTGTTCGTATGCTTTCAAGCTTGTTGAATCATTTGTGGTTTGAAACGAAAGTTGCAGATGATTTTTCTGTAGCGCAACACACGTCTGAGTTCGTTATGATCGTACCGAAAGAGCAAGACAGCAAATGCATTGAAGCTCCACTCCTCTAAGCAGTGAGGCAAAAAACAATCTACTCCCGAGACGCATCTTCATTTTTCAGTTTGAGCTTCCTTCACACTGCGACGAATGCGCCACGCAGAAGGTAGACGGGTGCGTCGCAATGCTTGAATCGTATAATGGGATTGTTTGCCGTTTGGCTACTTTCGTAGGGCTTTTTTAAGGTTAGCCGGTAAGGAAGAAGGGAAGGACAGGCCGCGGCAGCACACGCAGCCAAGCGGTATGTGTTGGTTTCGTGCGCGCGACGTGGTTGATTCCGTTGCGCGATCGGTTTAGGCGCTCAGTTTCAGTTGAACTTTCGGTCGGGAAACGCTGCGGTGGTGGCGTACGTTATGCACTTGAAGCGCAAAATAAGCTACGCGTAAAAGCTTTAGCGGAGTGATTGATTCTGTTTTAAACATTTTTAAACAGCACCTTTACTGAGGATTTAGCCTGTGTATTTTATGGTTGGTGAATAATTTGTGTAAAATTGTTTTCATGTGCTATGTGTTGGAGAAAAAAACCATATTTAAGATTACATAGTTAAGCAGATTGAAGTGATGTTACTAGTGATCAAAGTATTGAAAATGGTCATGCAGTTGTTATACTTGTGAATCGTTTAAATTATCGGTTAGAATGTGGTTCATCATTCTGTGATAGTAGTGAATAGGATGTTTATGGCGTGTGAAAAGCGATGGGAAAGTTACTTGTACATTGTGTTTTGAAGCATTACAATGTTCCTGAATAGTGCTAGTATTGGTTGGCAGTCAATTTGTGTGTTCGTACTACGGCACGGTATTCAAAAACTTGTTAATGCAGTTTTTTGTTGGATCAGACACAGTTCGAATCAAAGATTAAAGTAAACATAACATATTTACTTGCAGAGAACCCACACCAAGTACATACGAAGATGTATTGAAGTGTTCAAAGTTCGTTATTGCTATTATTTGTTGAGTTGAATTATTTACTATAAAAGTTATGGTGTTGAAATGTGAATCAATCATAGGAATGTTCAAAGCGACGTGGCATTTATTTTTTAACATCAGTAACAGGCACCAACATTTTAGAGAATTAAGATTATTTATAAATACTAGATGGATTATAATCCCAGACATACTGTTCTACTTACTGTTTTATAGCGACGCATCACCTTGAAAGATATGATGTTTTTATTGTGATGATTTAGTGTGCTACATTTTAGGAAAATATTTCTTCTCTTATCATGACCTATTTTTTGAAGAAGAACGCTTATCATGAGCACCATGATAATTTTTTTAATCAATTTTATTAGTAATACCAATAACTAATGATGGACCAATAGCATTGTGAAGTATGATTGTTATGAACAGAAACAACCATCTGTTTTTTACTAAAAGTTGTTGAAAAGTTGCTATACTGTTTGCAGGAATTTAAAGATATTTCTTAACACCTCATACGCTTACAGACTAGTAAAGATAGTGGTTGAAACTATCAGCAGTTTTATGACGTAGGTTTGCCATTAAATGGATAATGATTGATTTAGTGTGGTCTGTGGATCATGCTGATATTTGAAACGAACGCGGTTGGGCTATAGTATAGCAGTTTCCGATAATGGTTTAGATAAAAACTAGAGCATAACGAGTGAGACTGTGGAGATCAGCAAGGGGTGAATGTGGAAAATATTTTTCAAGTTCAATTACCTTGTGGAATGTAGGAATTTTATGAAGAGAATAGTTGTTCCGTTTACTTGAACGTATGTCACAAATACTATTTTAGGATATTGGAGTTTAAATGAAATTTATTTTTCGTTTAATCGCCCGGCTCATTTTAAGCATGGTCGCATAATCGTTCAGTTGAGAGGCGTACTCATTGAAAGCGTTTTGCGATGTTGATGGCCAAAATTCGGCCATGCAGCATAATACCCGTTTAGATTGTTGGCTTAAAATAAACTTCAAACCTGTTCGATGAACCGGTTGGATTGTAAGAAGCAAAAAAAAGAGAATTTTTACACGTACACAATCTCGACAGAATGCGTGAAATGTACGATTAAAACTTTCGCTAAGGATCATACCGAATTTGTGTTGAGCAACCAGTTTTTTTTTGTGTTTCATTTGTATACAATCGTACAATTTAAATTAATACCGATATGTCCATTTGGATGTAGACGCCTACCAGTAGGGAACACATGTTTCCTAATATTCCGACTATTTTAGTGACCAAAGGGAAATCTTCTTGACATTTTTGGCTCATCGAAAGGTGACGTTCCAATCATGGTATCTCACTGTGTGAAATTGTGAGTGTGACTCCAAAAGGTGAGGCGTCTTTCACCTACCGAAGCATATGAATATTTATACCCATGTGGCATGAATCGGATACCTTCTGTTTCTTTCGTATTTTTAAAAGTATTTTCACTGTCATCGGACAGGTTCGCATTCCGGGCATTGGGGCATTCGTGCTGTTCAGTGAATAATAAAAAGTGAAGAAGAATGTATTATACGAAAATCCACTCAAACGAAAGCTTCGTACAGGTGTGCGAGTAATGGTGTAAGATTGGCATCGCTGATGTGGACTAGTGGGAGACTTTCAACTGCGATCAGATATCATGCGGTTTCGTTGCGGCTCTATGTTGGTCCACTGCCGCGCGAGTCGCTGAAGAAGTTAAAACAAACTATTCAAACATTCCGCGGAAAGTGATGGGTATGTGTGTATTGTGTTGTACACAGTACTAGCAGTAGTCCACAACCTTCACCGGCTCAACCACGAAAAGGTAACCTACTTTCTCCGCGTACGTACGTGTGCCGAAGTCTCTATGGCCAACTCGGTTTGCGCCCAATTTCCTCTCAAACACGCACATCACGCTTGTGGAGCTATTGCCGAAATGAAACGGCTTCCAGAAATAAGCAAAAGAAACACACACAACTAAGCCCGTGCCTATGGCATCAACACCGGTATGGTATGCTCGCGCATAAGCCTAAAGCTCGTCCAAAGCAATGTGGTGGGTCCGAAATGTTAATATTGTCGATTTCTTTTCCATTTGGAGATCTTCCATTTTCAGGGCTTTGTTTTTATTGTCATTTTGTAACGTTGATGTCATATGCATCTAACAAAACTTTTAACGGGTACTATGTGAAATAACTTTTGTTTTCCAAACGGCTATCTCGAGTCATTGGCATGTTGGCTTCTCTTCCACAACCGGTAGTGTGCCAAGCAGGGGCCAAAATCGGGAACGCCGATTTTGGTAACGGTGGTTCAAATTTGGAGTTCGTGCAGGCCTGCTCGATCAAGTCTAACCTTCTTTCTGGCTGCCCAATCCTGACTGATTGACACATATTCACTGTTGCAGCGAACGAGGCTTCGAGATAAGCCATGCTATGATTGTCGAATCGTGCTCGGGCGCCCCGTAGACATCACCCGTTTGAAGAATAATTATGAGCAGCATATCCATATATAGCCCGTTTAAACTTTGCAAATCAGGTTAGGGAGTGGATCAGGCTGCATGAATCCAACATACTAACACAGCCGAGCATTGGTGTTAACTTGATTTTGTTTTTCCTATTCGTCCCTTTTCTATTTTCCGAGCTTTAAACATGGCTAAGAAGCAACCAATATGATAGCATATCTTGCACATTGCCCATATTGTGCTGTAGTTGCTATCATACAAACGAGACGCGAGAGAGTGTTTGGGTGGCGTACGGAGAGTAAGAGTGTGTGAAAGACTTGAGCGATTGCATAAATGTAGCCTTCTTGAGCAACACCGGTCACCGGTGCCTTGCAACCTTGGCGTGATATAACAGCAAGGCCTCCGAATGGAAGCTCCGCTAACCTAGTGGCATTCGTCCACCAAGAAAATGCCGAACGCTTTGTGGACGTCACCATCGTTTGTCTTGTCTCTATCTGTGGCGATGTCTGCTGTCTTCATGGCTCGACCAGGGCTACAATCCGTTCGAAATCTGGAAACAGCATCGGAGTCAGCCTAGCGCACATACCTTGCGGCACTGATCAATGTTTCGTCATCGACATCTCAGATCGTGGAGTTATTTCTTTTATGGACCTTTATTCGTTTGTGAATGTGGCGCGAAAGTCTAAGGAACTTGAATGAATGTCTTGTTAAATAGTTGCAGTTGTGAAATACTCTAAATAATGTGTCTCTTAAAAGAATTCCAAATATGGCGCCAATAGCTTTAGGAACATGCGGGAAATTTTTCCCAGAAACTTGGATTATGTTAGAGAAAGTCCCAGTAGTGATCGTATATCAGCATTTGAGTTTTATTTTTTCTGCAACATTAGTTGTCATTAATTGTTTTGTACATGTTAGCATTGCCGATAAAGTAAGCGTTTTTAGTTACGTATAAGTGCAAGAGACACAACACAGACTATCTCACCTGTGTGTTGTTTCTCAACCCATATCCATCAGTTCGCGAAACTGTAATGCATCATATCTGATGAAAATTTAATTTTCAAAATAAACGCTACGCAATTTGATCCCAAAGCGCAGATGGTGTTGATCATGTGCCTGTGACAGCCTTGAGAAGACTGCTCACCAACAGCGTCAGCATCGCTATCTTGGTAAACATATGCCATCATCATCATTTCTGCCCAATAGCATTGTACCATTTGATGGATAGATATCATATACGTTAAGTCTTCTGTAAAGTTGTGTGTCTTGCTTGAGCATATACCCAATGAATATTCGTTGTTAGTGCCTTTTTGAGTACTTTGTGCAACACTAATGAAGAGAAGAGTACACTAAGGCCGCGTTTGAAACCAGTACGTAAGAAAATTGATTTACATTTTCTGACTACTCCAAAATGTATGCAACCGCAAATCAATCATCAATGCTTGGGCAACATAAATTACCACAGCTTGTCGGCATGCAGATTCTTCGCTAAATTCGCCAACTGTTTCTGCGGTAGTCGGCAGCCCATACCATTCTGCGAATGGGCTGAATGTTTTCTCGGCAAGAAACTCTCTGGTTGTGTCGTGTGCGAGGTCCAATGTTCAAGGTTGCTCACCTTGAACCGGATAGTGGCCGTAAAATATGTTGTGCTCCCGCTCACTCCCGCCGAGCAGAACGGACGGCTGGGTGGGGTCGGTTGCTACACAAGCCACATTTGGCCTTTAGCCACCTACAACAACTCGGCAGTCATAGGATCATGCGACAAACAATGACAAAAGTGCACCCAAGGCCCGTGCCACAACTCTCGGTTCCGGTGCCAAAACGGTGATTGCCTCCAAAGGGCACACCCAGGCACACGAACAGAATGCGGTGCAATCTCGGATGCGGCATGGAAGCGTCGTGTTGGCGACGTCAAGCACTATTTTTGCGTCATGTCGGGCTGGGATTGTGTGATTTTGTGTGTGTCTATTGATGCATTGGATGAACCTACAACGTCCCATGTCTCAAACAGTGTCGTTGATCATACTATTCGACGATATCGTCTCGAAGCATAGGCGTAGGCGATGGCGCGTGGCTTGCTGATGTGGTGTACGCGTTTGAGGAAAAGACAATTTGACCTCGCAGGACAAAAAGCGGTTGCAAACACGAAAATCCAGTGTTGTTCTCATAGATTCAGCCAATTGATTATCGATTGTTGAACTCGATGCACCATTCTACGGACATGCAATGAAAACTGGTAATGGCTGCACAATTTGGCATGTATAGAAAGTTGCTCGTGGCGCATCGCATAACATTCATGAATTTATCGTTTTCGTTTCCGAGCAAACCATGCCAAATAACAAATT
>KI424863.1:4206-17352 GCA_000473375.1 Anopheles culicifacies | reverse complement strand
AAAATTAACCAGCCTTACTAATCTTTCCGTTCCGAATTAAACCCAATGACTTTGAGTTGCAATTACTTTTACTTTCTAAGCTTAACCTACAATCCAATCACGATCGTTCCGCTGCTGACAGCGGAACTCCCCAATCCTTTGTCGTATCGGTCCCAGTTCGACGATCCAAATTGTCGTCTTACATTGACCATTACCGGAAGACCAAACGACCACCATAAATCATGCGAACATCCTACAGAAAGCGAGAGAACAAACCAAAAAATTGCAAAAAAAAACGAAACCATCATCCTCTACCACGAGAGTCAACAAGACGGAGCAATTCTTTCATGCCGCTTATCGTCTGGTGGTTTAAAATCAGCCGATTTAGAAGCCATAATCCTGTCGACTTTGAAGAGGTTTCCCTGTTGGACAAGTACACAGGATAAGGGAAAGAGCCATAATTCAAGCATTTTCCTATCCGTACCGTGCGCATCTGTGCGGCCATTTTCCGTTTCCAGTTCCGTTGCAATCGAGAGACCACACACAAGAACAAAAAAATCACGCCGTAACTACAGAAATGTCATACAAAAAAATTGACCCGCAACGAGAATGAACCCAATCCGTTCCCCATGCGTGGAAATCTTTTCCGGCCTGATGCGAATAAAAAAACACGTCGTTCGGCAACGGTAGGAACAGAAAAAAAACCCCTTCGTAACTGACGACATTCTTCAGCCTCGAAAAAGACTCGAGAAGATAAAAGCAAAGCCACGACATTGCGACTTATTTGGGCTTGTCAACGGAATTCAAATTAACCCAACTTCCGTCAGACGGATTTCTTGCTCGCATCCCGCCCGTCCGTCGATATTCGCGTATGGAAAAATCTTTTCAAGATGGCACACGTTCCTTGCCCTGCCCGCACGCTTCTTCCACAGCGCAAAAGAGATTATGATGGAAGAAAGGAAGATCCTTTGGGGCAGGAACGGTGTGTAGCCAAGCGTTGTTACAATGGACGAACGCAACTTATGCTATTGGTTCATGGTACAAATGATAGGAAAAATATCTTCCAAACATCAACTGTTCAAATTGCATTTGGCAGAGAGGAAAGGAAGAGCTTTTCCCCGATTCCATCCATATTTTCCCCGAGTTTGAGTCCCGCATACAAAACCCACCGATGGTGTGTCGCTGTGACCCAAAACTATTAGCAGCAAAATCCAGTCAGCATCCCTTAGGTATTATGCACCATCAACTGCATCATGGCTGGTCGGAGGATGTGCTCCGTAACTTACTTTCTTTCTTAACAGGAAACATACATACACACACACAAAACTCACCTCCCACCCTCCCGTCTCCAGTAAGCTTCCCGCACCGAAAGTTCGTTTGTTTGCGGTTACCCTCAGGCTACATTTGCATCGGAACGGTTTTCCTCAGCTAAGTTGTTTAGGGACACAGAGAA
The DNA here is from genome assembly GCA_000473375.1 of Anopheles culicifacies. Lineage (NCBI taxonomy): Eukaryota > Metazoa > Arthropoda > Insecta > Diptera > Culicidae > Anopheles > Anopheles culicifacies. Next base: position 15,920 of record KI424863.1, on the reverse strand, counting down.
TACAGGACATTCATATTCGATTTGGTTGGAATCCGGAAAAATACACTCAACCTAGGGCGAAAGGGGAGTGAATGGTAGGACGCAAGAGCACTTGCCCGGGGAGTAAAGCTTTTCGTCTTAGCATTATGTGCACGTTACACCAAGCACACTCGTTGGTAAATCTGTCACATACCGGGCATACTTTCCCTTTTTTCTGTGTTTTTTTTTTTGTACATTTGCTACACACCCCTAACATAATTTCATGGGTTAGTGGATGAAAGTGAGCACTCGGGAGAATTGTTTGAGGTTAAGTACATTCAGCTCTGCACTTACGCTAAGCTGATGTTTTAAATATTAAATCATCGGCTAGATTCGGGTCTGCAAACACACAACATACTGCATACTGCAAACACACAACAGGGCCGGAGTCCAAGATCCAGGAAAGGATTTTTTTATATTATATTATGTGGAGATACGTTTTAAAATAAAAGAGTTAATCGAGCGACTTCAGGCTAGAGAAATGATTGACAAAATAAAATGTTTAAACCAATCTTTATAATTCGTCCTCAAGAAGAGATCTTAAGCCTGCCATTTCTAACTCCCGGAGTGGTTCGGTGGCCGAGGAGATTGAGACGCCGGTCTTCGAACGGACAGGACCGAGGTTCGAATCCCATTTGTTCCCCCGTACTCAGGACAGACTTATCCTGTTGCTGGTACATTCAAGTTACGGAAGCCAGAAATGGCAGGCCAAGACCTCTAGAGGTTGTAGAGCTATAGAAGAAGAAGAATATTTCTGGCTTCCGTAACCTGAATTTAGCAGGATAATCAATCCTGAGTAGGAGAGTACAGTCTGGTTGAGATTTGAACCTCTCAGTCCTTTCATGTGCATATCACTGCCGTTATCTACTGAGCCTCCAAGCCACTGCATCCGTACTTCAGAAGAGTCAATTCTATTCTACCCATTGTTAAATAATTTCTTGGAAAATTGAGATGTTTCTAAATTCGTTGCAATTTTCTGCTTATATTATCTGAGAATTGCACCACTCTTTAAGTTTGATAATGCACTACAAGCAATGAAACTTACATAAAACTTCGAACAATTTTAAAGTTCTTTTTTTGCACTTGGCGATATGTTTTGAAGCACTGCCGCCTCAAACGAACTCAAGGCTATCATTTCACATCTTGTCAAAATAGAGCTGAGATCGATAGGGGTTTGGTAAATACTCATTTGTTCTAGAAAAAGTGTTTCTAAACTATTTTAAATTTCTTCTTTTGCGTAACGACCTATTCGGTCATGCCTGCCATTTCTGGCTTACGAGACTAATTTATACCACTTAGTTGGATAGTCAGTCCTCACTACGGGGGGACGGTCCGAATGGGATTTGAGCCCCGGTCCGTGGTGTGAGAGCCCGGCGCCGATACAATCTCCCATCGGGCCGTCCCTATTTTACATTTATTTATCGATTTTAGGAGAGTTTGGAAAATAATATTCACTTAAATCTAAATCCAAATCCAACACGATACAAAAATCAGACCCAAACCCTTTTTTTTGCTCAAACTCCGTTTTCTATATTTACTTTTAATTATATTTGGCTCTTTGCTCCAACAAATAGCTCACATTCTCCCTGCGTTCCTATAAATGTTCTTTTTCTAATCATTCCTCCATTGTCAAGCAAACCCCGCCTGCAGTGCCAGTTCGCTTAATTCCTTCACGCCTGCACAAAAACTACGCAATCTCTAATTGATCATTCATTTGGCGTAAAACACTCGTTCCACCATGATTCTTCCTATTCCCCCAAATGTACCCCTGATCTGATCCCAAACGAAAATTGCTGACAATTAAAAGGTTGACTGTCGAAATATGGGCTTCATCCACGAACTCCATCAGCTTCACATCATAAACGGAAACCGAACGGCGTGTTAGCACCACAAACCGCAGTTATTTATACCACCATGCGTGTCCCCCCTGCTCGTTCGATAATGGGAGCCAACAATGTTACACGGTAGCAACTGCAGCTACTGCTACTGCTACTGCACTCTGTCAAGCTGCTAAGCTGTCCGCAACGGCACGTGACGGTGTGAGAGATACGTGCTCAAAATGTGCGGTAAAAATTAACATCGTTACACACAGGCACTTGGCACCGCTCGCTAAATGTGGCACCGATTCGTGATTCTGCCGATTCTGTCTGTACAATGCGATTGGAACATTCACTGTAGCGCAAACCTTCCACTGTTGACCTTCTGTGTGTACCTCTTTTTTTTGTTGTTGCTTCTATTCGATGCCATCCATGCAGAAATCAGAACGAGATTAAAAAGTGGGTAGAATTACAATTTCAACCGTTCGGTTTTACATACCACAGGGGGTGGATGGTGCTATTCCGGGTGCGCTAGTAGCATACATTTGTATTTTGCAACCCCAGCGAACGAATGTGGAGTGACAAAAGGCAAGCAGGAAAAGCCACAGCCAGTGGCAGCACGCCAAACCAATGCCAAAACGTGGGGAAATGGGAAATGATAGGAAAATTGGGGGAAAATGCTCTCACCCTTGTGCCGTGTAGCCAGACAGCAGTGCTGTACGAACATTAGCTGGGCAATTGAGCAAAGGGAAAGAAGTTATTACCACACATTCCGATTCGTGTGTCATAATTTTGTGAAATGAGTCAGAAAACAGAACATACTGTCGGTTTGTTGTGTGTGAATAGCAGTTCTGATTCTTATCGGTGGGAAAGCTGTTTCTCTATTTCTTCTCTGTTCTCTATATGAGATGTGACATTTGTGTACAAAATTTAAATATCAGCTTTCGTTGTATTTGTACACTTTAGATCAAGTTTTGAATTTCATGAATAAACCATTTTGACCATCGTTCAAGGCACGCTGTGGGTGCTTCAAGATACTCCCCTCAAGGTAGACCACACGCTATAGCCGAACGTCGTGCACCGATGGCATTGGTCAATAGCTTCCCAATCTGAAACGATGATGCAACACCCTTGACCGAGAGCTTGCTTTTACGCTTGAACCATCCGAAATATGACTTCACACGTGTGTGTGTGTGTAGCTATAATTTGCCTGGTTTATAATTTCATCCCCTAAATTTTGCGACACACATACAAGGTGTTACTTAGTAATTTAATGGCTGTTCCAATTTAATGCCCATCAGCTGTGAGGTGTTATTTTATTTGACTTCTAGCATTGTGAAATGCTCGTTTCTTTTTCTTTTTTTTCACACGATACTTTATTATCCACCTTATGATAGTATTGTGCATAGCACCATCTAATATATATTTGTCACACCTTCTGCCATGTGATCCGTCAAAGCACAATCTGCTATCTCACGACTAATTAAAGCTACTATGCGGGAATGGTGCACATTTTTTGCAGCTCCAGCTAAAGCATGCCTGATTTGTGGTTGTCGTCTATGTTTTCCCTTGTACAGTGCAACAAACATTTATGTTACGATTAGCAAACAAACACCAATTTACATTTCATTAAAACAAAATTAATGGCCCGTTAAAACATTGTCGCTTGCGCAGATCTATTTATGTCGGGCGTATGCTACCGTTCTCACACCAACGGGTGATTGATGCAACGCTGCCTTTCCATCATTCTTGTCCATTTTTTCCAATTTGAAACAAAAAAAAGGTGAACGAACAAAACGACTCCACACAACCTGTTGGCAAAAGGGTGAAAACACCTAATTGCACTAGTCCGCGCCAAAACTCTATCCTCCAGGGTAGTGGGCACAACAACTCCCACCCACCCATTTGGCTGGCCGGTGTAGATCACCTTAGACACATGCAACACCACACACAGCAGCAAGCAACTTAATGTGCGAAACGGATGAAGCATGCGAAGACGGTGGTTTGTACCTCCACCGAAAACTCCTCTCATAACTAGGTTAATGAAATTTTACTCCCCTCGGTAGAAGTATAAATCACTGGCTCACGCTACACCACCAAAAGCGCTGCCCAACTGGCCAAACTTTAAAGTCGCCTGGTGGAGCAGAAGTACAGCATAAAAACGTGGAGGAAAATTAAGCCATTCAAGCCGTACCTCGTCGTGCACGGCTCCACGTCCCAGGTCCTCCGGTTCTTGAACCTTCAATCGACCGGTAAACGGTAACAATGGTGGCATAAAAGCCGAATACCAAGTATGCCCAATGTGCCAAACATTTTACAGATCCACTTCCTACGAAATTGGATGGAAAGTAAAGCTTTTTTTTCGTAGACACGCTCACAAAATTGAGTGAAGGGCAGCAAATTCGTGAAAAACTGTCTATAGAAAGCGTTTACCAACAAACAAAAAACACTTGATCATTCTTCGATCGAGTTCGATCAGAATGGGGTTCCATCTGGTGGAAAGAAATTAGAAGGGGTGTTTTCCCTTTCTCTCCACACTCCACTAACTACCCCTGGCGCTATTTATTCAATCCGAACACAACAAAAAAAGCCATGTCCACGACTTGAACGACCATACGGCCAACGAAAATGCCGCTAGCTTTCATCCACCATCCCGAAACCCCGAACACTTATTGGCACCTGCTGGCAAAGTAGTCCAACCGTAAAGTGTCTTTTAATTAAGATCCACACCACGCACCGCTACACACAGCCGCGTACACCGTGCTGGCGCATTTGTGATTGCGGTTGCGTGAGAAATTCGCTGCGGCGCTTCCGCGTTCAATGGGACGAACGCTGAGAGCTTCCACGAGTTGACAGCAGGGACGCTGATAAGATAAGCGAACCTAGATCAGTACTGCGCATTTGTGACACCCCTACAATGCATGGTGTCACCTGAGAGACAATGACTAGTTGAAGTTACGGTAAATCCCTGGACAGCTCTACCAATGGAAAGATGGCAGTAGTGATGTCACTGAAGATAACACCCACCAGCGGTGTAAATCAAAATGAAATGGAGGTGTATATTTTAAAGCATATGGAATAACAATGGTGAATGCCAAGGAATATTTCGTAGGGGAGAAGTAATTAACTGAACTATTTAAATGAATGCAATATGACTTCTTGTAATTCATTCACGCATGTCTACCGACAAATAGACTGACTATATAATTTCTAAGCTGAAAACTTTTTTGAGCATTGACCTAGATATTAATTTTTGAAAAGTTCTTCTTTCCTGAGTATTTAACTTTTGTATGATAAATTTTGCGTCAATCCAATCGTAAATAAATACAAACCATTCTTCGAGGTTCTTATGGATCAGTCAGATCTCGTAATATAAAACCAAACCTCAAACGTTATTTGGACAACTCATATTAATACCAAATAATATAAACCAAATGAGTGCATTAAAAGCTCTTCCTGAAGATTCGGAAAAATCCACTTAAGAGTTGAAGATTAAATTCACTCCTAAATGCGTAATTACGAATTTGCACCATCAATATTGATAACACTACTTATGTCGACTATGTCGACTTTTACGTCAAAACTATATGTTAGTAACGAACACAATTTAAGACTCAATGCACTGGGATTTGGCTATAAATCTTACCTTATTCATTCCGAAAATGGATTGAATTAAACCGGAAGTATAAATTTAAAAGCTTAAAATATACTGAATTATTTATGTTTTTATCTAAATTGACCGATCGATAGTAGATTGATTAACAGAGCGTAGAACTACTTATTTTAATTTCAGTTTAATGTTATTTGTTGTATGGTTATTTATTTCGTACTTTTACTGACTTTTTAAAAAAATAATTGAAAATGGTTTCACTCTCAACCGAAGCATTATGTTAAATCTTATTCACCCATCCGAAACGCGACAGTCAATAAATCGCGTACCAGTTACAGTTCGTGCGTCACTACCGCTTCCAAAAAACATAATTTCTGTCATTGTTTGGTGAAAGCATAACGAAATATTGAACGCCGCCAAAAACTGCACCTCTAGTAAGCGAACGGGGGAAGGAAAAGATCCATAAAAGCCTAATGACAGCGTCAACAGCGGAGGGAACTTGGCACAATCTCAAGCAACCGGTGAAAGGATGATTAACCTCCAGCTACTTACCAACTTTATGCTGTTGTTGATAAACGAAGACCATAGTTGGGGCCACCTTTTGTTGCTTTTCCGACTCCCAGATACAATCTTTCACCAATGGTGCGAGACACTCGAAGGAACACCCAAAAAACTAACGCAAATCTTAACGTAAAGAAAACGGACCCAACACCAGAAGTAACTCTATTTCTGGCTCCTATACCCAGCAGTTCCGTCAAAATACGAGGTGAGTTAATTTGCATTTTAGATTGTTTTGACACCCGCCGCGTACGCAACCGGGGAAGCTATCGCTCCTCCCGGCTTTGGACGCTTGTTTTTACTCATCCATTTGCTAGCTCATTAAGCATTCATTTTCCCGGAGCTGCTTGGAGAAAAGACTTATTACCGGTGGACAGTTTTGCCCACGGCACCCCAGGTTGTTCAGGTTCCGTCCAGGCACGAGCTCATGTAATTCCGTCAGGTTTTTGTTTGGCCCCTTCCCAGGGTACAGGAAGAAACAAACGAAAGAAAAGCTTCACGCACATAACAACACTTCCCTCGCTCGTGGTAGTAACATCGCCGGCAACATGTTTACCACACACTTTGGTGCTGGCTTGCCGAACATGCCGAACGGCATCCCGGCTCCGGATCCAATTACTTCATCATCGTTTGGTGTTTATTTGGTTTTTTGGCGAATTGATTTACCGGTTCGTGTGTTGCGCGCCACGATACCCCTTGCTGGGCCGCTGGGTGCCCACCGAAGCATCCTAATCGGGAGGAAATCACACCCCACTATCGGTGGTTTTTCCCGCAAAATAATAATTACACCAGCCGGCAGCACAACCGGAAGAAGCAACGAACCGCTAGCGTTCGCCCGGAAAGCTTTTCCGACCGAACCACCAGAGGAGAAGAATAGTTCCAGTGCTGTAGATAGTCTGTTGCGATAGCTGTACAATGCTTTCGGAGCCAAACGTGGACGTAGAATGCTACAAAATGGGAAGAATTATCTCCCACTAGCGCTACATCGATAGGATCGGAAAAGCTGATGCAACAGTTGAGTTTGCCCAAATGTTCTTAATTGCTTGTATACAAAAGAATACGAAGCATGCAAAGAGATTTGGGAGTATGGCTTTGCTTTTCCTATTTCATTTGTGCCATTTATGGACATTTAATTGAACTGAATTTCATCTTAAAATATTTAGCACCTTTCAATTATTTTAAAAATGATTAACCTTACTTGGAATCATCATTAGGTGCAATGCCTCTTTCATGCACGTGCAAACAATTTGTACAATTATGCATTCCGGTGTGGAGATTCATCGGATGAATTCATTTGCCAGCGTAATGAACCTAAATTCTTCGCCATCTAGTTAGCATAGCGTTGCCATTCGTCACGTGGCTATTGAATTATTCTTTTGATCATCCAGATGGGCGTGAGTAAGTAGAAGCATAATTATGACGCTGTCTACATTTTTCTATCTCTTTTACTGTGTTACAACGTATACTACCAGACTGACCGTCAAACAAGAACAACATTTAATAACTAAAGAAAAAATATTACAAAACTATTAAAAGTGGATTTTAAGACGTAAATCAAATAACAAAATATTACACAAAGAACAAAGAGTATATAAGAAGAGAATATAAACAAGTAAACAATTTCAATTGAGGAATAAATAAGACAAAAAATACAAAGTATTATATGATAAGCAAGTGAATAAACCATAACATAAAAACAAGTATAAAATAAATTTAAAAAGAAATTTAAGGTAATTAGGATGTATTTATGGTAAAAACAAATTTAAGAACTAATGTACACGTCAATCATTAAAACATAAAACCCTTAGATTTGTTAGCAATCGAAAATGTGTAACGATCCAGAAAACAAAGGAATTAATTGATCTGATTACTACTCATGGAGGGTAAACTGAAAACTGTACAATGTCTCAACGTTTCATCGTTTCAAATTCGATACCATTTCCCGCTAAGCAAATACTTTTCACAACTTCATGAAAGCTCTCTCATGTTCTGCCCTCCATATGGGTATACGCCCCACCAGAGGGATTGAGGTTATGCTGCACCGCTAAAAGTGCCATTGGCCATGAATATGACACCGGCATCCAATAGGTAGCAAAATGGTAGTCAAAACCTCCGCAAAAAAGCCAACCATTTTCCAGCCATGTACGCTCAAGCACGCCTTGCTACGACTGTAGGTCACGATCTTACCAAGCATCGAGTTCGACATCCTATCTAGTCAGAAGCGTTACCATGCCAAGGCGGGGAGGGAGCACATTTGCAGCCGTAAGAAACCGACGCAAATCGAGGAAACATGCGATTCAACGATACATTATCGCATACAAATTGCATGTTGCAATTGCTTTCAGTCCTTCATGTGGGTGGGTGTGTGTGTGTGTGTGTGTCGTACACACGTGCTGGGAGTAAACAAGGCTCGAATGAAAAACAGCTCCTGCAGGCTTAAAAACCATCCCAATATGGGGATGAGACAGGGGAAAAAATGTGCGAAAGAGTTCGGAAGCAAGAGGAAGAGGCAAGGGAAAACAGAGTAACGGAAGCAACACACACTCACACACACACACGTATACGTGTTCTTATGTTAGCTTTTAGCTGGCCATCGTTGTCGTGGAGGCGCCTCGACTGGGTACTAATGGGTGGTACCTCCATTTCTATTTGCTCATTTATGCTACATGATGATATCCTTAGCCATCGGCGCTACTGTTACCAACCCATTGCCGGCACTTTTACACACATTCCCGGCCAAGATTAGTTCCTGTGGGCGTGCAAGGGCGAACCACTAGCCCCAGCTCGCAGCCCACAACATCTCGGGTGGTTCGGGAGAAGCAAGGGAAAAATGTTAGGTGAGGCAAACAAGCGGGATTGTCTTGAAATACGGTAAACATCGTCACTCGGCTGTGGTGCCATGCGGTAATTTAGCGCTTTTAAAGTAGCTGCTACGAACGCGGCAGTAAAGGACGAACGTGTTGTAGAGGTGATAAGAGTCGGCGTACGAATGGTGCTTGTACGGTTGGAACAGCATGTTTTAATGATTTGTATGAGTGTTTAAGATACACTGCGTAATTGTTCGGGTTGTGGTAGATTAGGGCAGGGAAACAAATAAATACTGCAGGGAGTGTAACCTTGCCAGCTGTAGAGTCATCTTCAACACTACGTTAAACTATTTATGCGGGTTGTTACTCGTATTAAATTGATGATTACGACGTATTATGGCTTAAGTACCTAGTTTAGCTTTTGTTTGAGTATTTTTTCAATACCTTATCACTTCGATATATTTGATTGTCTCTTGATATGTTTTATTTTTTGGTTTATTTTTCTATCGACTCCATTTTTCATTTATTATTTTCTTTATTTTGTTTTTTTGTTTATGTGTTTTTTTAATTCCTTTTTTATAAAATTTAATTTAAAAATATTATATACTTGTTATAATAAGTAATAACGATGAAAATATTGAAGTTGTATAATATATATTATTTTGTTTTGTTGTTTCGCTATTCTTTTATTTATTTTATCCTTTTTTGAACTCTTTTTATCATATTCGTTATTTATTTTTTTTAACATTTCATTCCTTATACGACAGATTTATAGTTTTTTTTTCATTTATTAAAGTTTTCAATTTATTTCATTTTACTGAAATTTACTTCCATTGTGGCAGTAACAGCACTGAGAAGGTTTCCTTTAAATCTTCTCGATGGTTTGTTTGATACAACCATCTACATTTTTTTTTAGTTTTCCTCATACAAACCATCCCATTTACCCGCCGGGCAACCGTTGCTCGAACAAAGAAACCAAAACTTTCGCCTTCCAGCATCGGTTCTCTAATGAACTCATCAACATACCCTAGCGGCCTGTTTGTGGCTGAACAAAATTCAATTGAACCTAGTTGTGATAGCATTACCCGCCGTTACGCTTTCGATACACCAACCAGACAAAAAAGGGGCAGAACATTTTGCTTCCCATGCCGGATCCGAATCAGTTCACCTTCGATGCAGCTAATTAAAAGTCGAACCACAAAAATGCCTCCCCGTTGGCACTTTCCATTTGACAGGTTCAACCAAAATTTGGCACCGACTCTGTTGCTCCCGATGTTGCCACTTTTCCGATGGGGAGGATGGTGGCACCAGCTCCGGTATCGGGTCCCATTTAACCCAAAGCAGGGCACACTGTGGCAATAACCGCATCCATCCACCAGTATCGGGTGTCCCGGTATGGGTACGGGTCAATCGCTGGTGGATGGCGAAGGAGCAGGGTTTTGCAGATTTGTAATCTTCGCCCAAAAACGTACGGCCCCTAATCCTCGCACGTACGACATGTAAACATGAACCCTTGCTCGGGGTTCGATGTTCGTGACCGGTGCGACTCGGACCGGCTTGCTTGCGCCAGCCGAAATGAAGCCCCCAGGAATGGATTTGTAACGGCGCGTCGTACGTGAAACATGGAGCGATCGAAAACATATAGTGTGTGCGCCCAATATGCACACACCCGAAAGCCCGAAGGAAATTCAGGTATTGTCCAAATATTTAAACGAAAAAGCTCACAGTTTCCGTTTGCACACTGCTCGTTGAAGGATTCGATCGAACTGGTGTATCAACAGCAACCTTCATGCGTTCCTGAAAATCTACGGATATTCTGAAAAGAACTCTGCCCCAGTTTCAATTCACATTCCGAAGCACTCATTGACAATTGTTTTCCTTTTTTTTTGCATGTCTCAATCGTAGACATGATCGATTCTCGAAAGGAAATACCTCACAAAAATGTCACATTCAAGCAACAGTAAGATATAAATGTCTTCAACAACCCCTGACATTCAGATATTCACAACTTTTCAGTAGAAAAGAGCATAACAAGCTACCTACATAGTTGTTAAACTTTAGCCTTCCAATCTGCTTCAATCCTATGACAGCATTCATACACCATCATTCATATTCATACATGACCAATTCTTTGCACGCCGTAACCTACCAACTAGGTCAACTGCAATAGCTTCACACAGATGACAACCGTTCTCTGCATGACTTCCGAATGAGCAGCAGAGATCAATGCAGGAAAGTAGTATGTGCCAGACGAACTTTAAGCTACAACCAGCAGGAAACGGAACACAGCACTAGAAAAGGCCAGTTACATCAAAGCGGCTTTTGATTTAAATCGAAATGTGCACATAACGCTACTCCACGTATTGAGCAGTAGTGTTGAATGGTACAAATGTTACCATTTTTTTGTAATTGAGTTGGATGTTTCTAGTTACGTCTGAATAAAACTTTGCCGTTGTCATTGGTGTTTGTCAACAGCCCGGGGACAGTGGTAAGCCTTTTACACTGGCTGACGGCATATTGTTCAATTAAAAGCGAACGGCATGTTTGGGATTGATGAAGAGGTTTGAACTTTTTGAAATACCTCCCATCTAATGCTATTCGTATGGTCGAAGATGGAAGCTCTGTTGACCGTAAATTCTTTTTGTGGCCGTTTGCAAACTAAAAATAATGGCTTTGGTCTGAAATAAAGGCATACTACGAATGAAAAGTTACAAAACACATTTTTTCGAACTTCTAAATTCAACAAGTAACGGTGTATTCGCCATAAATTATGCGAAATATCGTTATTACGCTATTTCAACAACTAAGAAATAAAGTTCTAGAGTAGATTAAAAATGGAAATTTAAGATTAAACATTTATCCCTTATTCAGAGTGGTCTATCAACAAACAGTTATAGTTGTCAT
>AXCM01008494.1:0-11700 GCA_000473375.1 Anopheles culicifacies | reverse complement strand
TAGTAATCAAATAATTGGTTTATGGCACAAAACAAAATTAAAAACAAAGATTTCCCTCAACCTAATACCGGTAAATTTTGGTTAGTCAAGAAATCTTCATGCCATAAAATGATAAAACCCCTGCGGTTCCCACTGTTTGATAATCACTGCTGCTTAAATGTCCTGCTGTGGGGAAGCTCCCAGTGGGCGACAGGTTTATTTTACATCGGTAAGATTTATTACCCTCGTTGGATTTTAGCCATAAAAATCACGGCCCTTTCAAGTGGTGATACGACCGTGGATTTTTTAGTTTGCCACCGGAAACATGTTTATTTTGCTTGCTCTAATGTCGCCACTCGTGCTACAGCTTACAGGAAGCGATATAACAAGATAAACAATTGAGAACATCAGTTGCTTTCTCTTCCTACTAAATGACAACATATGAGGTTAGGTGGACTTGGGAAGACACATGGTTTCAATTAAATTAAAATTAAAACTCAAAAAGTAAAAAAAGTGTTTTGCCCTGTTTTACATTCAACTTTCAAAACGTGTCGCAATGAGCGGGAAACATTGATGCACACCCACCAAGCTGATACAATCGTGACGCACTTGTTATTGTTGTTTATTTGTTGTTTCAATACTCGTAATGTGTTATCCTTTTTTGTCTTTATCAACACCTCCAGCACTGTTCGTGAGCGCTGTGCGTTCCACAAGCTGAGTCACCAAGAGCATATACCCCCGTGAAAGCCATAATTTCGCATCCTTATCTGCCAGCTTTAACAAAACTGTCCCTCGGCACCGGTGCCGACAATGATTTGTAAGAAAAAGGAAAACAAAAAGTAAATCGAAACCGATATCCGATCGGAAAATAATTGATTTATCTGCTGGTAATGCGGAAACATGCCTAAAGCGATCACAGCAGCTACCTGACGTGTATCGTGATTTACCAAGCTTTTTGTTCTGCCTGAACAGTCTACCACGGCATGTAATTGGAACATCAAGTTCTGCGTCATGTTTGAGGACGTAAAATGAAGCCATGACGCAAATGCTAAGTGAACTGTCGATGTTCTTCCGGAAATTGGATTGAATGACGTTGGAATGGCCGACATGGACTGGTTGGTGCAGAAATACTGCAATAGCCACTGGAACACTGGGTAAGACAACTAACTCCCATAAAGTATCTCTAAATATCTGAGATTCAGGTTCAGTAGCTTAAGATTGAGAGCTGTTACGAAGACATAGGATCTACAATTCCACCTTCAGGCCTCTATCATTCGTTGCCTTAGTTATCCTTGGACGACAAACTTTCCAACATCAATAACATTGTGTTTTTATTTATCAGTAAATTACTGTACTGGCGAAATAAACTAGAAACGCATCAGATGTGTGTTTTAATATTTTATTATTTCGATTTTTTAGAAATCCTAGTTCTCAATATATTTGATGAAGTTGGTGTTGGATCTGACGGTGTCTGGTCTGTTAACCGTAGTTATATATGTATTGATTCATGAAATGAAATCTTCAAATGCTTCAAACAAAAACATTAACCCTATTAGCTAACACTCTAAATAATAGTAATTGATGCTACACTAGTCATGCTCGAAGAATTTCAACTACTGTCGATTCGCTCCGAACCCATCGTAACACCGGCGTCTGAATATCAGTGGGCGCAAGTGGGTAGATTCACTGGGAAGAAAACATTCAGCTCAATCAGGCTCGATACCGTGAGAAAGCCAATGTACATCGAAAGACAGGTTAGGCCCACCTTCCAATCAAGTTTGAAGCGATTGAACCAAAACGCCAGGTACAGTCCGCACAGTGTCGACAGTAGCGAGATGGCGGAGTAAGTCAGCCCGGTCGAGTTGAGTGCAACCCATCGTTCGCCTGGGACGGCCGGGAATGCAAGTGATTTTATTAGCCACGGCAATCCCAGGCACAGCAGAATGTCAAACGTGTTCGATCCGATCGAGTTGCTGATACCCATCTCACCGTGACCCTGGTTGGTGACGATAATACTGGACACTGCTTCCGGCACACTGGTACCCGCCGCCAGGAACGTTAGCCCCATGACCGAGTCCGGTATGTCGATCGTATCACCTTGAAAGTAGCGAAAGAATGGTTGATTATCTTTGAGAAGGCGGTTGGGCACCAGAGAACAGGATCCTTCTCGTTGGGCCAGTAGTAGACCAGACGCTTACCGACGACAGTGATGAGGAACGCAACGAAATAGGACGTGATGCCAATCCAGAAGATGCAGGCGAAGAATGTTACCAGCCGTAAGCGGGGATACCGTCGACAGTCTGGGATGGTTGCCCACAGTATGAAGGTGATTGGCCAGCGGCACACAAACGCCATTAGGCTGTCGTCCCGATGGTTCCAGGGTGAGGTCGCCAACTCTGGAGGGCGCGAAAACATCGAAAGTAACAGGCGAACTTTTAATCGAGAGAGCTCTTGAGGTGGAGTTCGATTTTGCACATCCTCGCCACTTACCGTACTCCTCGAAGCTGTCATCGCTAGCATCGCTGTCGCAGGCATGTTGGCCGTTGGTACCGTTCTTGCTACCAGCAGCAGGTGCTGACTTTCCGTTGGCTCCGTTTGAAAGGAGTGGAGAAATTTCCGTTACCTCCGTGTACGGACGGATGTAAGATTTCCGGCGGAAGGTTTTCGACATGAAGCGGTTGATCGTATCGTTGCAGTACATTGCTGTAATAATCAGGGAAATCAAGATTTTAGCCTAAAGTTCTAGAATAATTCTTTGAAGTGTAACTAGCAAACAAACTGAGATCTCCCCATAGCTGAATAGTCAGTCTGGCCTAAAACATTTGATACTACTTTACCAGAGTATCACGCATGACCTCAAATACATGCAGTTAACAAATGAACCCCCGCGTCTGTTCTGAGGAATTGTTACGTCTTAATAAACAAATCTTGTCTTTTCCGTTGGCATCAACTACCCGCCGTCTTGGTCAAGTTGGTGTCCGGACGTCGTACGTCAGCTGAGAATCAATATTTGCATTTGATAAAGTTCGTTAAACACTTTCCAATTTCCGACATGACGCACGGCGTGAAATTTGAGCAAAGTTTGGAATTATTCTTTTCCAGGCATTCTGTATCACCGGCACACGACAGGGTATACTATCAGCAGTAAAACCCCTGGACAGCTGTTTGCTGAAATGAGTGAGATAATTTAATTTATCATCTCTTATTCATTCTCAACAACTTCTCGTCCATGTTGCACTGCAACGAAAAAGAATTGCTTATCCAAACAGTTTCGACGCTGTATGATTTTTGTTTTCAAAAAAAAAGAGCAAGACGCAGACAGCTTATGTCAAGTTCAGTGCCATTTCCACTTCCTTCCCAGTAGCTGGACCGAAAGTGACGAAAGATTAAGATATTTATCCTAGGTCTCAGTCCATCCATCTTCGTAAGGCTTACATTGTTGCGCTTTCGGCGCAACTCGTGGCATAATATATTGTCGGTGTGTCTTATCGGCCATGGCAAGTGCACCGTTACCGTGTGCCGCAACCTACATTGCACGATGACAAGTGCAGTTTAAAACAAATAACAACACTTTCAAAATACTCAGGTGTTGCAAATTTAGGACCAGAGTCGAGATGTCGTGTGCCGGGGGCATTGGCCTAGACAATGCGTATTGTCTATTTGGTAAGATATTACGCTTACCATTTTATGGCAGTTTTCGGTAGTTGGTAGATCCATATATCCTTATCTCTTTATCATAAAACTTTAACAACTCACTTTAGAGACATAGGAATGTAAGGATCATATAGTGAATATTGTTGCTGTTTTTTTTATATTAATTAGTGCTCACCTGTAATATAGAACACGTATGCCGATACTAGAACTGTGGCCTCGTACCACATTACTCGGCCATCGTAGAGGACCGCAATTAAACCTATCACTGCCATTCCATACATCATGGAATCTCGTGTCACGGGCCACCATCTTAGCTGCACGACCTAGTTAACAATCATGAATGACATTTAACGAGTGTGATCTACAAGTATCGTACTAAGAC
The DNA here is from genome assembly GCA_000473375.1 of Anopheles culicifacies. Taxonomy (NCBI): domain Eukaryota; kingdom Metazoa; phylum Arthropoda; class Insecta; order Diptera; family Culicidae; genus Anopheles; species Anopheles culicifacies. The sequence continues at coordinate 7,685 of AXCM01008494.1, read as the reverse complement.
ATTCGAAAGGATATCTTTACCTGTCCACCTAAGAGTCCGCAAACGGCTGGTACAGCAAGAATATTGAATACTGCCGATCCTACGACGGCGCCTACACCAAGATCACCCTTCGTGACGAACGTTCCTACACAATTGATGAACAACTCTGGGCTAGAGGAGGCTGCTGCCATAAACGTTGCACCAGCTACATCTTCCTTTACCTGCAGCTCTGCAATCGACGTTGGAGATAAGAAAGATCGGCGATTAGCATCACCCAACAGGTATAGTCCCAACCATAAGGGTTTTTTTTATCATTTACTTTTACACATCAACTCGATCGCGGGAACAAAGTAATCATCGCACACGATGGCAAGTAGCCAGAAGCAGTAGCAGGCAATAACCACGTGCACCAATATCCAACCGTGTCGCCGATCTTCGCGCGTAAATCCATCGGACGGAAACTCAAAGATGGCGGCCGGTGTACAGTTACGCTCAGTTTCTGTACGATCTGTGGCATTTTCTACTCCTTCTTCCGTTGTAAAGCTGGTGGTGAGTTCGGGTGGCAGCGTCCCATTGAGCAGATCCAACAGTTCTACCTCACTTTGTGGAATCGTTAGAAGTCGTCGCGAACCAACAGCACCACTGTTGTCCACCGCTGATCGGATGCCATCACTCGGTGTTAGGGCAAGATTTAGCACGTGTAACGATCCAAGACACAGCACAAATAGCACACGCAGTACAAACGCAACGCGTATTCGACGATTGCGTATGCCACAGAACGAGGATGTGTTTAAGGTTTTAGTCCCAGGTTTTACCATCTCACGGGCCGCTCAAACGTGTGATGGGTTGCGTTCAATGCTCTAGATAACTACACTTTACCCGGGGTACTAAGTGACACTTGCACCTGTCAGAGAGTTCACGTACGTACGCTTACACAAGTGCAACGTGTCGTTCGCACCGTTCACTACTGTCACACAACCTCCGCTGCCGGTGGATAAAGAAAGTCAATCTGCTCGTTTCGGTGCGCTTTTATAGTCCAATTTCTCAATACATTGTCTACTGCAATCTACAGCATCTGTCCTGCTCGAGCACGTCTCCCCGTGGTGGACGGGCCGATACCGAGGGTCAAGATGCGGATGTTGTCAGATTGGTAAGCAGCACTGCTGTTTGCGGTGCAGTGCGATGTGAGTGTGCTGTGGCCATCATAAATCAACAACCACAGCCATCACAACCATCCCAACCAGTCCAGCGCCGTTGTCCCTTTTCCATGTCCAGATCGGTCAACTTGTGCGCGGTGAAGAGATAAGCGAAGGAAATGCAACCACGACGCTCATCCAGAGATGCAGTAACGGATTCTGTTTTATGGCAAAGTCTAAGAGTACTAAACTTTGCGAATCGTTCAGGTGGCTAGAGAGATCGATTTAGAGCCTAGAGGCATACGTACTCAATGTGAATTCGATGAAATTTTTGCAGATGTGTATTGTAATTAAGATGCGCCTTCGTATAGTGGCCATCATATTCAATATTTGCTCGACAGCGATAGAGCTTTCGTTTGCGCTCCCGTATGCATACTGTTGAAGAATCAAACGCACGAGAGAGAGTGTGTGAGTTGGCAAAGGAAAATTACGGCAACGTGGCACAGTTTGTTGAAGTTTGCTTGTAAGAAATTGCTGTGTTCTGTTGCGATTTAACGCACACGTGTCTGCCTTCGAGATCTGTTTGTGCTCATCTACATCGCAAAGCGAGCAGGTTTGTTGTATCAACATCCTGGAAATATTTCAAATATCCGCATCTGCTGCTCGCTGCATGACTGTTTCTCCAAAGCCGGATGAAAGTAAACTGGTTTCGTGTATCTTAGGAACGTAACATGTATTTCTGTATATTCATAATTCACTACTAGTTTTTGAAACACACACACGCACACATACAAAATCTGTGTTAATGGGTTTTTTGTTTGTTTTCATATTGTTTTGTCCTTTGTTTTGAAACACGCGCATTTGTCTCTTCTTAAGAGATCGTACAATTAGACGGGGAAAGATAGAGATAGAGAGCGAGAGAGAGAGTAAGGGACAGTTCGATAGAGTTATCTCCAGCAGTTGCAGGAGATGTCACGGAAGGCGTTCCGGTGATGGAGGGGTACTATTTACAACAGATCAACTTTAAATCACGCTTCTACAAGGCTCGCCCGGGATGCACGTCCGCTCACAAATCGCGTGTACAACGTTTGGGGATTTCGAGGAGCTCAAATGCTAACAGCTACGTGCCGTGTTAAACGTGCAGTACATTTCGTCTAACATGCATCAACATTCGTGGCGAAGGAAAGGAAGGTGTGGATGTACAGTGGGGGAATAGTTGCGAGAAATATTGTTGTTCACACAACCGCTGCTAGTGCTCCGTTTCATTCTCGTTCCGGTTGCTTCTCAGATGACAAATAAATGATGAACTACAGCAGTGTCGCGGTGCACTGTAACATTTGCTTGGAAAGGGTGCTTACAGTTATGTTCTTACATTTACAAATAGTTATCCTTTTGCGAATTATTCTTATGCCTTTCGATTCCGTGTGCTTGCTACGTTTCGCATGTCGGATTCCGCGACTCGTTCCTCGTCAAGGGTAACACTCTTTTACAAACTAACAACAAACCGACGGCTTGACGTTCCGATTAAGTTGTTTCGTCGTACAGCAATGGAATGCTCAAGTGATGCTACTCAAACTGTGTCTTTAAGACACATTAGTCTAGATGCGTGAAAGATATTATAGACGGATTTGGAGTTGTCTTCGTTAACGTCGTGTTAAAACTTGGTATTGCAGTGTTTCTTGTCTGAATATTCGTCTCATGCCGAGCAGGAGAACCAGAGAGCAAACACACTAGCATCCAGAGAGAAATGGTGGTCATACATTCAAATTGATCTTCTTTGCGTCAGCTTACATTTTCAAATCATGCAAATAATCACTCCGCATGGGAGCTATCGAACGAAGGCTCGTTTCGCATTCTCATTCACCGTGTGAGGAGAGCATTGAACAGGACCGTTTGCCGAACCTGTTGTGCGAATCCTTAATTCAATATCCTACGCTTTGATTGTTTCTGCAGACAAAAAACAACTACTACAACAACACGCTAGAACAACCGTACACACCCGTTCGTCCGTGTGTCTACGCTGGCTCACCGTCCACAGGTCGGCAGATTGACGCGGAAGAACACGTTCAGCTCGATCAGGCTGGCCAGTATGAGGAATACGGCGTACATGATCAGACACGCGTTACCGACCCGCCGATCCAGCTTGAACTTGTTCAGCGAAAATGCAATGTACAGCATCAGCAGCGTGGAGAGCAGTGAGATGGCCGAATACTCCAGCCCTGCCGAGTTGATACCGACCCAATGGTGACCGGGTTCTATCGGTGAAAATGCTGCCTTAATAAACCACGGCAGCCCGAGGCAGAGCAGAATGTCGAACGTGTTCGAACCGATTGAGTTGCTGATACCCATGGAACCGTGACCTACGGATGAGATGGCAAGAATTAGTTTCGTACTTGTTTTGGGGGCAACCCGAATGCCACGGATACTAACCCTGCTTCGCTACTATTACACTGGAGACGGCTTCTGGCACGCTCGTTCCCGCAGCCAAAAACGTGATGCCCATTACGGAGTCCGGTATCTTTAGCGTATCACCTGCCGTGGAAGGGGAATAGCAGATTCAAGCAGATTAGTTCAATGATTACGAGGCAGGTGGTTGGTAGCGGGCTGGAGGACACGCGCCGTAACGTAAACCCATCATTAACTGATAAATTCTTTCTCATATGCGTACTGTGCAGTTGTGTACGGGTTGCCTTATCGGCCACGCTAATCAGGCGTGTCGATGATAGACGAAATGCAGAACTTCTTGTGCAGTGATTGTACATTTTACCGCACTACGCTTCGCGGACTATTACGGCCACTATGTGTTTTTTGGGGGGCAGGTTTTTTGGAACTGAGGCGTCATAAGTTGTTATTGTTAGTGCGGAAGTTCCTATAATGGGCGGTGAGTTGCAGTACTTAATCAGTAAACTCATCGCGCAACTGAATATGGACTATTTAATTGAATTTCGGCTCACCATTAAAACGATTACTTTGCGCATTTTTTTTTATGTTATCCCAGATCTACAAGGATCACAACACAGAATGTTCGTAAGAAGATACTAAAGATCATATCACATCAGATCAGGTTTAGCTCTTTGGAGCTCTCTAAATAGAAGGAAAGTTGGGGTCCAATATCAGTACCAAGGCATATGACATTGACTTCAATCTGACGATCTGATGACTCCTCAAACATTGAAGCTCCGGCCCGCTCTTAAAGTAAACTCCTGACATTCATCTTTACTTTTGGGAATTCTGATATCTGATGGCCGAAAAGTATCTGTAACTTCATACAAAATGTAATGCTAAAGCTCATGACACAGACCTCAGGACCTCAGGACCTCAGGAAAATATCTCGCGTTACTCGCTTCGTTTGTTTAGTCATTCAAATGATGAAGTTGAAAAGGTTTAGGAAAAAGGCAAAGCATCAACTATTCGAATGTCCAAAACCCCATCTTCCGTAGGCCCTTCTATCGGTCTAATTTAATATAGTCCACAACTCACCAATAATCGTTATCATCCATGCAACGACGTATGACAGCGATCCGATCCACACTATGCACATGATGAATGTCAACGGGAACCAATTCCGGAAGCGCGGCTTCTCACAGTTCGGTATGGTGAACATAAACAACAGATGGATGGGCCATGTAATGATCCAGGAGAACTGTCTGAACGCACTCTTGCCAAGCGGATACTTCAGAAGCTTAAACTCATCCTCATCCTCTTCCGCCACACTCGCGCCATCCGGATTAGGTCCATCGCCAGTACCGTCCGTTCCAGTACTAGCGTTAGTGCCACTTTCGAGCGCTCTAACCACTGCTTCCGCCACTGGTCCAGTGGTGCCGTGCCCATTCTCGCCGCTCCACTCTTTTAGCGGCATGGAACCCGGCATCGTTTCTTTCTGCTCACCGCCGTTTCCTTTGTCGGATTCCTGTACCGGTGGTGTGACGGGACTTGGCGGTGGTGGAGGCCGTTCGGGTACACTCTCGTCACCCGGTTCGCCCTCCGCTGACGGTGGGTCAATGGATGTACTGGCGCTTGTCTTGTTCGTTTCGAGATCCGTCGTTGCGGTTGCCATTGCCGTCTCCGGCACACGCAAGTCGATCGATGCGAATGGCTTAATTTGCATTTCCACGTCCACCCCGGTGCTGGTCGTGGCTGGTGACGTCAATTCCGCGGGTGCATCGATATGGGCCACATTCTTCAAGTTTCCGTTCTGCTGGAAGTGTCCAATGCGCAGCGGAGTGCGCGCCTCAATTGCCTCTAAATTGATTGGTTCGTTGTCGTCGTCGTCGTCACCGCCGTAAGCGTTATGGTGGGTTGATCGCGTAAATCATCAAACGGCCACCACGAACAAGTCCAAGTTGATAAGGCAAGGGAAAGAGACAAAAGATTTATCGTTAACTGTTGGGAAGGAAGGGTGGCTACTGCTACTAGTGCGGTGCTGTTTTGGCTTCCCAAATTAACCCAACGCTAGTGGCTAACACTACCTTGCGTACGGCTGGATTCGGACTTGAGGCTGCTGGAGGTGTCATGGGATCTTCGCTTTCGGGCGTGCTTCAGACCTCCTACGTGTCGTGCGTAAGCGTGTGGAGTGGAAATGTGTAGTGCATCAGTGAATTATAAAAACCATCACCAAATATTAACAACATTGCCGATATCTCTTAGCTGTGTCATCCAAAATATTATTTGAGCTTAATCTACCCTTAATTTGAATCTTTCTTGCTCTATTCTTGGACATAATTATTCTAACCGGCTTGTAAACTATACTTTCAAGCATAAATTGCACAAATTGTCATTGTCTTTACCGAGCCTATTTGAAATTTTGCTTATCACTCATACTGCTACTATGACGCAATCTGGCGCCATCTGACGGAAAACTACAGAACTACAACATATATACTAATTTATCGGAGATATTTCCTTTATCGATCTAAAGTCGATTACTGTTTTATCGTTCAGTAGTTAGTTGTTGGTCAAACGTATAATGAAATCCAACACAAACAAACGATTGCTAACTTACTTTAAACTACAAAGTATTTCCAACACTTACCTCTGGCACACTTTTGAAACGATTTATCGTAGTACATCACAGCAATGTACACAATGTAGAGCAGCACCAATATTAGTGCCTCATACCACTCGACGCGTTCGTCATGGATAATGCAAATCAAAATGGCTACCGTAATACCGTAGGCTAGGCAGTCTCTCGTCAGCGGCCACCAATCCAGTGGCACTACCTGAGGGCAAATTAATTAAATAATAATTAAAGCTCACTCTTCCATTACACATGGACCCAATCGGAATCGCTTGCAGGGTCGCTTTCACTCCCGCTCGTGGCGGGAAATTAGTAGCACATTACCATGCCGGCGCCGATCCCACAGCAGGCGGCCACAGCCAGGATATTGAAGACGGCAGAGCCCACGATGGTGCCAACGCCAATGTCACCCTCGGTGATGAACGTGCCGATCACGTTGACAAACAGCTCGGGTGCAGAGGTAGCCGCTGCCATGAATGTGGCCCCCGCTACATCGTTGGACATGTTTAGCGCTGGGAGGGAGCGGGGAGAAAGGGGAGGATGAAAATGAAACTTTTAAAATGGCTGCCTATACGTTGCATACTTTCTTTTAATTAAAAACTAGCAACCGACGCAATGAATGGCACGACAGGGCACGACTTACCTTGACATATCTTCTCAACGGCAGGTACAAAATACTTATCACAAACTACGGCCAAAGCTACAAATAAATATAAACTAGCGATTGCATGTAACACTACTGCCCCATTCTGGCGCTGCTCCTCGGTGAACAGGTCCCGGGGAAAATCATCGATGGCGGGTTGTGTACAGTTCATCCCTATTGGATAAACAAAGGTTTGATAATTATTTTGACACTTCAAAATACATTCTTCGAGGATTATTAAGCTCTTTTTGCCAGAAAATGCTACTAGTTTGATTTAATAAAAAAATCATTCATTCATCAATGAATTTGTAATATTCATCAATTCAAATGAATTATGTAGATAATTCATTTGATATAATAAATATTTACAACACCATTTATTAACTGTTTCTTTTTATACTTAAATTCTTATATAATAAAACCCAAAACTAAAGAAATAAATTATTTAATTAGATAACAAAACACTGTTTTATGTTCATTCATTATAAACCAGCTGTTGAGCATGTTTCCACGTCACCAGAACATTTTAATGGTTCCAATTGAAACAAATAGTAATCGTTTCGTGGCTACACTCCTGCACCCCTTTTTAACCCTTCAGCTGCTTCCATTTTCGTGCGTAATCGAGCAGCAAGAACCTGGCGTTAGCGGTTGATCGTCTTAATTTTCCTTCCGTCCAGTATAGCGCCATGTGACGCAAATCTTTCTGTCGCGTGATGTGTGTGGCGGAAGATGGTAAAATGAAGCAGTTCTTTTTTCGTACGGTTAATTAACTTTATTGCGAATGTACTCGTGAAGAACGTATCGTTAGCAACGCATAGCTGCTGAACATCACACCCTCGCGTTCTGGGCCGCCTTTACTATATTAATCAGTCAATTAGAAGAAACATATCTTACGTATTTATGCTTTCAT
>AXCM01008488.1:0-11813 GCA_000473375.1 Anopheles culicifacies | reverse complement strand
GCCAGGAAGCACTACTGGGAAGCATCATAGCGATGATGGCCACCATTCCCGGATTATTTTATAGTTTCTGCGGTTGGCGTCTGGTGTTCCGCGCTCGAGCTGGGAATGGGTCGGGCGTAATTGGCAGTATTGTGGCTTACGGTCAATAAATTAACTATTAATTGTATTAATTTCGGTTGCTACCGATACCGGGAAGGAACCGACTATCCACGTCTCTTTCCCTCGAAAGTCCTTACGCTTACTGTGCAGGACCGTGACCGAGACTCATCTTAATCCGACGCAAAGTTTCGATTTCCGTCGAAACCCCTTGACTGTAATTTGGATGAAAATTCTAACATTCGCTTCGGTTTTCCGGTGGCTGATAAATGTGTGTGCCCGACTCGTGCGTCCAATTTCCAGAAAGGTCAATTTCGAAACCAACCAAGGATTGAGTGGCGTCGAATGAAGCAGCAGCCAGGCATACAGTGGGTTGCTGGCAATAATTAATGAGCCACCCACCGAGCCCTCCCGATGGTCGGTTTCGGTGGCTCGCACTGGAAGAACTTCATCACCAGCACAGGCACAACACACACAAAAAACGGACGACGCCGAAGAACGTGGAAGATATATCATCTTACTGCCTATTCAGGCAAGCGAATCCACACCGATGGGCCACATCATCGGACATGTGTAGGAGTGTAGGGTTTTCTGTCGGAGCTTTTCACGCTCCAGTTCGGTAATCAGATAAAGGCTTCATTAAAGCAATAATTCATTCGGAAAAACCATACCAGCGTCCGGCGCATGTTTCGCACTGGGCGAACCGCTCGAAAATCAGTCCATCATCTCGGATGTCCCCGGATCAATCGGGTACGCTGACCGAGTCACCGAGACAGACACCGAGTGATGTCTCGACTGGACTCTTTGATTGTACACGGCACGGCATGATCTAGAGAGAATGGTTGCATCACCCAACAATCACCCCGAGCTAGATGGACACTTTGCTAGGCAGGCAATTAGAACTCGGGGTGTTATGACCTACCGGTCGCGTACGGCTCTACGAGCCTCTAAGCAATCAGCAATTTTTCTTGCTTGTAATCGATTTCCGAGGGCCTCTGTCCGGTTTCGATTCGGGTTTTTTGGAACACAGAAGGACGACGTAGAAATAAAAAAAGAATGGAAAAACAATTTGCACTCGAATCGAATTGCGACACATACCGGAGGCCCTTTCGGATGTTGTGTCACTGTGAAGCTCGGTGATCGTTGTTGCACTTGTTGTTTTTTTTCATTCTAGCTACAGTTGCCTACTCTTACGGCACCGTTCATCAGTATGACGGAATGTTAGAGATCAACAACAAAAAACCGGGCATCACGGCGGCAGTGTGTTGCGTCAGCAAAGGCCTATGCTCACCCCTTTACCCACGGGTGACGGTTAAGGGTTAAATGGAACGACAGAGCCACTAAAACCCCAGGCAAAAGGGAGGCAAGCGACAGCATTAAATATGATTTAATGACACGATCATGAATAAATGTATTTTGAAATGCAACCATCATGCAATTGCATGTTTTGTGCGACGCGGTACATGGGCGAGAGCGAGAGCGCTAGTAATCAAATAATCATTTACAAATTCTCACACACTCGCGGTGCGGTGCGAAGCGTGAGTGTATGTGGTGCTGCATTAGCCGCCATAATCGGTTAGTGCTCCCATGACCTCCTGCTGCATTCCACCGTATGTGGTGCGCTGGTCGGTTCCGATAGTGTGTGCCCTGCACGGCCGGCAATTAAGTTATGTGCAAAATGGGAAGCTGGCCTCACATTAAACGGCACTCTGCTGCACTCAGCTTGCGCTCGCGCGTGTGCATAATTGGAGCGCACAAGAGCGACGAAATGTGCCCACGAATTGAATGGAATGTTTTCCTCCATTGTAGATTTGCAACATAAACCACATTCAGCTACAAAGAGAGAGAGAGAGAGAGGGAGAAAAAAACAAAAACACAACACTAAAATCAAATCAAACTGGTACACACCTGCATCAAGCGGTGCGGTACATTAAATTGCATTATGAGATAGAGGGAAAATATACACACTCAAACACGCCATCGCAGGATAGTGTGTACTCGAAAATCGCTAGTTAACGCGGTTACGTATCACAGTCGCACAGCAAGAACAATCAACCACGAGGCCACACAACCCCACACCTCCATATCGTTCATCGGTAATCGATCCAAATCCGGTGCAAATGTACAACCAAAGGTATTTTAATGCAACGAACTATGCAAATTTGGAATGGGAGCGAGATGCTGGCGATGCTAATCTGAGTGATTGTTGTTTATTTTCATTTGCTGAGAGAGCTGTGTATTTGACAGAGATTAAATTAATCTGTGAAACGAGTGTAACGCCGTAACGCTCACCTTCATCGATTGATGAGTTTGCCTCTCACGTCATCTACCGATACTAGCTGTCATTGTAGCTGTCACTTAGCTGTCATAACAAAACGGAAAGTATCAAACCGGGTGGTTCTAGCACTAAAAATAGTGCCCGCCGAAGCATGCAACAAGCCCCCACTTTGGGACGGAGAGCTGGGGAATAAATAATACTACTGCAAATCGATGCCAACGATCGGGTTTGAACCAGTTGATTGAACCGTGCGGTGATTGTATGAAAAATGGGACAACTGCCAACATCGGCATCTAGCTGTTGCACCCAATAATAAATCCCTTTCCAGCTTCGCAATCCGGAAATGCAATGATGTTGCCCTATCGCTCATCCCATACCTCTAATGATGATGATAATGGTGTTGGAAGTCCTCGGACGCCTTTTCGCCGACTCACCGTTATGATGTTGGGTGGTATCGCCAGCTGATGCTCTCGGTCGTCTCATCCTGCAGCTAAAGGTGAGGCTCGGGAACAATTTTTGCACTCCCACCGTCGACCGTTGGGGTAATTGAGTTTATTAATAGCTTCTACTCAGCTCCGGCGTCAGACACCAAGTGTTGCAGGTTGGTACTCGCCTTTAATTGTTGCACTGGACAACGGTCGTCATACCGAGGAAGATGTGGCAGAACACGGGTGTAACGAGGTCCGTGACGCTTGTTCAATTGATCAGTTCAAATTACCCGCCTGAGGATGGTGAGGCCACTACGCTACGCGGTACACTACGCTTCATTCATAACATTCTCACAAACGAAGACGTTCTTGGTGATGAATCATTCCGATTCATGGCGTGTGTAAGCGGGTCACAGACTGGCTGGAACGAGATGCAAAATGTGCTGCTGCCCTTAAAACAGAATGACCATGTCTCAAGAGGTCAGTAACGATGAGTCTCCACTTAAACCTTCATCTCGCTTTAGAGTACGGGAAAGACAAAACATTCCAGCTGCTCGACGGCTATGGTAATGGTCGTGTCGCATTTTTTCGGTACCTTTTTTGTCTTGTTTGAATTTCGTTTTCTCCTAGCAAACGCGCCTTTTTCCGTTCCAAAAGGCTGATCCGGGAGGGCACGGTAAATTACAGTACGGTGCTGATAATTGGTAATTAAAACCGGGTGCAAAAGGCGTACGAGAATTCATTCTGACCGTCGTCTGGTTGTGCTGGTGGCAGAGTGAGCGTCTGTTACTTCCTTTGCTTAGTGTTTGTTGGGTGGCAGGGTGGTAGAAATAGCCGTTTGACCTCACCCTGAAGCAGAGAGACCCTGATCGGGATTCCGGTGCCGACTGCAGAAGAGGGATTAATTGTGCTCAATTTAAATTGAGTTAATGGTTGTATTATTTCTGGGTGCGCCTCGGCGTAAAGCGAACCTTTAATTAGTTGATTCTCTAACGACCATCTTCTCGGGTCGTATTCCGGTGGTCTCCCGAGTGTTTGCTGGTGGCTTCCGCGATTACGGCCAACGGGACGCTAATCGTCCGAAATGGAAAAGCAAAATATTATTTCTATGCTTGATGATGCAAACTAAGTAATCCGATGGCGGACATTGTTTGTATTTTTTTTTTTTTTGGGCTCGAGTAATGGGTTACTGTCAAAAGACGCGATTGGTCCCCAAACAAGGAGATTTGCGAATGGTAGATTTAACGGTTGGGGGGATCGCATAAAACCTCAAGAATTTCACGGTTTTAGGGATCAGACTTTCAAAACGTATCAATCCTCAATTCTTGGCATTTGAAGGATTCCGTCGTCAGGTTCGACTTAGTCTACGTCTAGTTGCTATTGGTGGAAAGCCTTATATTTTATTTCGTTAGAGGAATTCAATATAATATCTTCCTTATTCTTCTATTGCTCTTCAACCTCATGGAGCCTTGGCATGTCATTTATAGCATCCGTGACTTGAACTTACTCACAACAGGAATTTCGATCCTGTGTACTCTACAGTGGCAGATTTCTGAGTGTAGAGACCACAAGCGCAAAACCATAGTGAGAATTATGGTTAATTAACGAGGCCCCTGGCGTTCGCCAACTCCGCTCTTAGGCTAATCTGCCCGTGCTTAAAAATATCAATCGAATAGTATCCTTGTTTATGAACATTGGAAGTTATTTCATCAATCGAAACCAAACAAAATATTTTCTGTAAAAATATCCTGACCGAGGATGACCATCCCCGAATCCTGACCAGCCAGCAATTAATTATAATGCATCCATTTTGATCAGTCATAAGTAGTTACAGAGTAGAGTAAAAAGAATTTATTAATATTGGTAATATGGCAATGGCTTTACATGCGCGTTTGAACCAAACTCTTGGTTTAGATGAAAGTCCCCGGTTCTAAAAGATATTGATCCACTGAATTGTGGAGTCTTATTTTAGCTCTTTTTCAATTCCATTCTGGAGTTAATTAAATTATTTCAAAATAAGTTACAATGAGTTCATGCTCATATACCTTAAAGATCGATTTATGAGTAAGCCTGTCCAATTTTTATAGCTCAGACTGGAGCCCACGAGATACCTGCAATCTTTCACGATGCATCTGGCCGCATACAGAACAAAAAAGAGACATTGCACCGAACAAAACATGAAGAGTGATCATTAAAATATTCCTCGAAATATGCACCAAGCAGCCTTTTCCAGTCTTCCAAAAACTATTATTACGACATCGCTCATAAATCTATAATTGCCATCACTAGTACATGCCATCAGCTTTCCTTACCTCCAATCGGCTGCCATGAAACACCATCAGCAAACCATAAATGTCGGCTCGTCACAAAAGTTGCACGGTAAATCAATTCCAATTCCAAAAGCTCCACTTCACATGCGAGCCCTGTACTCTCCACAATCTCATTAAAGGGCTTCTTAAAAGTACTCACGTTACTACACACACATGCCAGAGACAGAGTTTGGAACTTTTCCACCTAAGCCGCTTGTGCCTTGGGTAGGAAAGTTTAGAATTATAGCCTTCAAGTGTGATAAAAGAGCTACGCGAAAACTTTTGCAAACCAACGCCTTGCTTGCAGTGGCTTGGAGTTGGTAGTAGTTTCTATTTCTTACTGCTGCATGTGTGGAATGTGTGGATGCAACACAAAAAAGAAACGTCGACCGGCAGCTAGCGGGAAGTTCATTCACTAGCGAGTGCAATTGTTATCAATTGAAGGCAACATCGTCAGGCATTTGGGTTTGCGGGTTGGATGGAAAGTAAAAGTGGATTGGCTGGTTTGGTTGTTTCTTGCTCTTGCACTCGGCTCCACCGTCCGTAGAAGAATGTAGTCGGAGAAGTTCTTACCATCTAATGCAACTTTCTCGTCCATCGCAAACCGGGGCGGAGTGTGGTAGTGCAGCTTCTTGACTTTTATTTCTGTTGTTGTTCCGAACGATTACCATTCGTACAAACAATTGGCACCAGGCTTGCCTGCATCGGGAGCGGGAGTGCGGGAGTTTGAGAGTGGCCGTACATGAGAACGACCGACGACAACGGCGACATGTTTTCACTTTTTGCACATTCTGATGCACAACAAGGCTAAGCCCTGGGAATCACTTATTCTTAATAACCTTTGCCGCCCGTCATTGCGCTGTCGACGTTCGTAGCCGGTTCGGTCTCGTACGTCCTACAGCGCTGCTCCGCACTGCTCAATATTTCACAGCATAGCGCATGTTCTAGTGATGCGAAGGATCCATCCCGTCAGCTGCAATGCCAGCATGTTCCAGCAGGAGTTGCAGCAGTTGGCTCCATTTTGTTTGCACAGCAGCATGCAGCTGCACACTAATGTATTTGAACGTTGAAGATAATTTATTGTTCCACTCGTCGTCGTCGTCAGGCTTGGAGTACCAGAGCAACCGATAGCTGAAGCGCGAGAGTGGTTGATTTTGTGATGAATTAAAAGTTGCTCCTTCACCATGCGAAGATCCATCGCTCAGCGGAATGATAACGATAGTGTGCTGCGGAGAAGACAGATCACGGTAGATTTTGCTTCACTTAACCTTTTTGGACTCCCGGTGGCAATGAGCTCCGTATGATTTGGGGAGTCGTAAAAGAAGCGCGCAAACAACCCAAACCCGAGGGTGACACTACTGGTGATGTCATCGATTAAAGTTTTTGGTTAGTTTTGTAGCCTCCAGTTGTCAGCTAGACGTCGTGACTCTCGCCTGTGCCGTGAGTCACCTTACCGCCACACTATCAATTGACTTCTGGGTGTGCTGTTGACCTCGGCGCTTCATTAGACACGGGGTCTGGTATGCGAACGAGAATTGTCACCGATGCCGAAAGTCAAACATCAACGTCCAGACATTAGTACCAATAGGAGCACCTCTAATCATAGGGTAGAACCTCGTAAAACAATCGCGCTTGTTACGATAATATGCAGAGCAATGTTTTTGGACTCATGGTTGAGTCTGTCGCAGAGTGGAGTTGTGACTCAAACATATGTGGGGAGATATGAGTAAGCGACGAAGCTTGTCGTCGTCGTCGTCGGGCATGGTAAAAATCATCGTCCAAAACCGTCTGACCTGATACGCTTCTAGGGTGGAGGGAGGGGACCGAATGTAGGAGGGAGAGCACGTTGGAAAACATTTCAAATATGCCATTGTTTTGTTACTGAGACATTCGTCTCCTTCGTCAGCTTCGCCCAAGCACGAGTGACGACGCGTTCGTCCACTGAGTTTTGTGTGAGATCTTAATCATAATAGTTGATGTCATAGGCGCTGTTGGAAACATTGACCTTATTTACATTCTGTCTGCCAGACATGAGTGTGTGTCGTACGGAGATTGCAGCATCCGTTGCAAGCGAGCCGCACTCGTCAGTCATTGTAGGAAAATTATTTTACAAGATATTTTACCTCCCTTCCCGATGCCGATCCCGGTGGGAATTTACTCCTGCAGACGACATGTTTATGTGAGCACCTGCTGCTACATTCCTGTCCAACACGATCCAATCCATCCCCGGGAGGGATGGAAATAATTCTATACGCCCTGTCTCGTACAACGTCCAGTACCGGTGGTGATAAGAACTCCTGCCATCTGACTCACCCGTCCATTGGGAGAGCTTTCACATCGAATTAATACCGCAGTTACCGCAGTTGTGTGTGTCCGTTTAGAAGCACGGCATGTCCTTGCAGATATGAATTCCCAGTCCCCCAGTTGGGAGATGCATCAAGATTGTGCGATAGAAACCATATGGATCTCCATGGGCATTACTTTAGTAACGACACCGTACCGAGTTCGATCAGACGAGCGGAGAACACTTCCGGCCATGTGTAGCGATTCTATACCCCTCTCCCTTTCACCTCATTTACCTCCAATCACACACTCCTCCTCCACAAGCTCTTAAAAACTGTTAGCTGAAGGAGAACCTTCACATGCGAGCACACTTTCAATACATCCTTTCAATTTCCCGGTTTGTGCATATTTTATCTAATTCTTCAAGATAACAAAACCAAAAACCTCCCAAACGTCCCCAATGTATTCTTCCGGTGGATGTGCTGAAATAACCCGCAGTCGTCGATTTGAATAAAAACAACTTTCTCGGGGTGACTGTCGCAGACAGCCACGGTACCAAGGTACCAGGCAGACCCCGAACGTCGTCTTACGAGACGAGTGACACAACAATGGAGTACTTCTCCGGTCCTTGGTATTTTGATTGCAGTCTATTGAAGCATAAATGCATGTGTGTGGCGGGAGCCATATTCATCTAGCTGGGCTGGGTGTCTCCATTCCCGTCTCCGCCCCCCATGGCAGGCGAACTGCCGGCTGGAATGAAGTTCATTGTGATATGCCACTCTTCGAAACAGTTTTCGCCCGTTCGTACTGCATCTTCCATTATCCAGCTTTTTTCTCCTTCTTCCGCTTCTCCTGCTCAACTCGCTGCGAAAGCGCGAGTTTGTCATTGTGCGGTCGGCTAGATCCCAACACTGCACTACAGCGTACTGAATGCCTGGGAGGCTCTCTGCGAAGGAGCCGAGTTTTCGATCAAAAATAACATAATGCACTGAAATATCTTCCCGTATGCCGGGTTCGGGCTGCACTTCTTGTTTGGATCCTTTTTCCGTGTGGTGGGGGGAGGGTTTTGTATGTTTTTCCACACACACACACTCACACACACACACGAGAACATGCCGGGTATAGTGTGTTTTGTTAAAATTGGTTCCCAAATTTGCTTGTCCACAAAGTGGAGGGAAAAAGCATAAAAAACAACACATCACTCGTACGAAAACCGTTCATCAACCCATCGATACTGGATGGACAGAGTGGGTAGCGTAGTAGTGCTCCAGACAACTTCAAACTTCTCAGCATGATGCACTCAGCAGACGGAATGGAAGTTTGCTGCCTCATCTTTCTCCTCCCCCAGCACCCGAGTGCAAGCGCATCATTTTTTATTATTATGTTAATCAACATCGTAGAACTCATTCAGCATGCAAACGGGAGACTCGGTGAGTCTTGGTCGTTTTCGGGCGGTTTCGGTAGTTCAAGTGTCTTTGGTCGTCGTCACAAACTCACCACAAAAAAACCCCTCCACTCTGCACTCGGCGGTACTATTCGGGCAATCCCCCATTTGTGTTTCCTCCTTCGGCTGGCTTTCGGCTGCCATTTGATGCAAATGATGTGCATCTTGTGACCCGGAGGACAGTGCGCTCTGAAGTGTGGTCGCGAAAACCGGAAAAGCGTAAAATAACGATCCCTAGCTCCGGCGAGGATCCGTGTGCTGGATGAGGTTTGAATTTGCATACCGGGCAAAATGTACCGTGTTGCGGTCGAACTTGACGACGTTTGCATTAATGACACACACACAATCAGTGATGATGACGAAGGACACACAACACTGTTGGCCAGCTCGTTCAATTTTCATAGCCAGCGGGGGATACAGGGAAGGATATTCTTCTTTCACGCTGCTAGCTTACTGTGAGAGCTAGTTCCGGCGGCGAGATTAGAATATATTATGAAGAAAAAAATAAAACAGAAAACCAAACAAACGCTAAAGAGTTCGCTTCTCGTTCTCGCGTAAAGCGTAAATTGCTTGTCACGTATTTAAAGCCCAGTTTGCCTCTTATTTGCTTCTTCAATTACCACTTAAGCGCAAGTTAAAGAATGAATTAGAGTAAAGTCTTATCTAGAGCTAGAGGAAGAGCTTGTTTTGGGTTTTTATTTTCCTCGAGTTCATCCACTTGAATCGGTTGTGGTTAAATAATGTCAAATAAAAATGCATACCAATGCAATATTTATTTAAAGTTTCGTTTGGCTGTCGAGCGGCGTTGCAGTACTATGGAGAATTATAAATGCAACGACTAATGCAGATTAAGTGTCCCTTCGTTTCGGATGCTTTTCCACTACCACCACACCAGGAAAAGCGAGCCAAAAACGCATTTGCATAGCCGCGGGAAGAAAATTCTACAGCAAAAAGATTAAACATTCAAATTAAAACAAAGGAGAAGGAAGAAGGATCCCTATACAGTGCGTAACATAGCTATAAGAGCATAGTTTT
Source organism: Anopheles culicifacies (assembly GCA_000473375.1). Classification (NCBI taxonomy): domain Eukaryota; kingdom Metazoa; phylum Arthropoda; class Insecta; order Diptera; family Culicidae; genus Anopheles; species Anopheles culicifacies. The sequence goes on along the minus strand of AXCM01008488.1, from coordinate 1,940 downwards.
TTAAAACAATATAGTTAAAAGTAATATTTTGCAAAGTTCTGTAAAGAATACAAAAATTAGTTTTTTGTATACTTGTATTATTTTTTACACACACTTTTTCATTTTGTCTATTATTTTATATTAAAGTTCGGATGGTGCGCTTTATCTGTTCGAAACTTCGTTTATTTCTCCTGTTTTGTTTCTTTATATCTGATTTGTTGTATTTTTTTTCTTTAATTTTGAAATTTCACATTATGTTTTCATATCATGTTCTTCATCAAAAGCAATGTTTATTCGATTGTAGTCTTATAGTTATGATATTTGGGGCATTTGTAAGAAGAGATATTTTTCATTCTCTACAACTTTGTTTATTAACATTTTTATAGCTCCTTAAATTTTTCAATTGTTGTAATTTAAAAACAAGTGGTCTTACAGTTATGTCATGGACTGTAGAATAGTTTTTCCTTTTTCCCCTGGTGTTACGAGAGGATAAATGAAAAGCATATCAAAAGTTCAAAATGAATGCAAGAAGGAAGTAGGAAAACAATAAGCAAACCCACACAGACAAACAAACAAAACAAAAACCCAGCCTTTTAAAAGCAATTGTTTTGGGGATTATTTTTATTTAATTAAACGACCACAAAAGGAAAAAGTACGAGGAGAAAATGCTTCCCCCCTTGCTCCCCAAAGTGGCTGGAACGGATTGAAAAGTTTCAACACAAACAGAAGCTTTTCTTGTAGTATGGAGTGAAAAGTTTCCCTCTGTGACTGGGAAACAAGTAAGTGATACAAGGCCGATTAAAAGTAAATCCTTTTCGACAAGTTGACAAGTTCACAAGGTGGAGGGCATGTAACATAAGGCTCCCTTTCATTCCTTTCCCCCTTTTCTCTAACGACACCTCCATTTCCATTTCCACCGGTTGGGAAATTGATTGAGACTAAAATGAATAGTCGTTTTGTTGCTTTTTTTTTGATACTCCCCCGAGAAGGAGCCATGTCTCAAGGGCCATTCCGTACGGCAATCAATTAATTGCCTTCTTTAACGCGTGTATCGTGCGAGCATCGTTGTGTATATCACGCACACATAAAACCACCCTTATTCATCACCGGTTTCTATTCATTTCGCGGTGAGTTACTAATTTGCATTGCTAATCTCGTTTCCCACCTTTGCTCTTCCCTTTCTATTTGCAGGTAGGTGACTCAGAAGCGCTGTGTGCCGCATGTGTATGGAAATGGCTGCCGGTGATGATGTAGTTGCCGGTGACGGTGACAGTCCCGATCTTTCGGGAGCTCCGCATCTTACAGTGAGTAGCGTGGAGAAATCAATCCGTATTTGTAGTCGGTTACAATCCCGACGTTCGAAGGATATTCGCGTGTGTCACAAAGGCACGATAGACGGGATAATCGGATCGGGAATCGGGGTGTGCGTTTTGAGTGCGACGTGGATATGAAATTAATTTTGTACTCCTTCTCTAATTAGCACCGACTGTTGGGAATCGATTCCACATCCTTTGGCAGGAATTGGTTGGTTTGAGATTTGTCCCTTTCTCTCCCTTTTGGTTGCTATTTAGCCAAAGGGGCAACTGACGACAAATTACTTCACTGGGCGTGTGCGTGTGTGTGTCTGAAAGCCTCCAAATCGGGACACAGATTGGCTGACTGCGATGATAGGCCGACGCCACTTGTTTGTCGGCAACAGTGAATGGGCACGAGAGGAGTGAGCCATATTAATGCTTCGCGTTCATGGTTTGCGGACGTGCCCGATAGGCGAGACTTCATCTCTGCATACGTGGGGCACCATATGTTACACGAGTTGGTGTTTATGTTCCTCTGCAACCCTCTCCCCACACACACAGAATCTTGCGTTTGATGTAAGGATTCACGAGTGTAAACAATATGGCAACCGGGTGATAGGCCGGGTTGGTAACGGCGTCGGAGGAGGTTTTCGAACAAAAAAAAAA
>AXCM01008482.1:0-12188 GCA_000473375.1 Anopheles culicifacies | reverse complement strand
GATGATGCCGATGCTAATAATGGGACTGATTTTGGGTAACGGTTAGGATATGATGATGGTTTGATGAAGAAATGAACTGATGAGATAAAGGGATACGTGCGGGTGGTTTCTTCCACAAGTGGAGTGGAGATTGAGTTAGTAGCAAAAGATGATGACACTTAAATTACTCGGTCAGTAGGGTCCGTAGGTAAGAAGAAAAGGCCAACTATTTGTGATCAATAGAGGGAAAATTTAAACCGCATTCGCTTACAACTCCGATAGGGATTCATTTCAAGAAGGTCATTTAAAGTTAATGAATCTGAGCATTGTTTTGAGGGGACTATCGTAATCTGGCAAAGTAAGTGCTTTGCGAAAAGTGTGTTTATGTGCTGACGGAGACCAACTTGAACTGGACATTCCAACTCGTTTCAAATTTATGAGTGTCCTTTAGATGTGCTCCAGACCTTAACCTTTTCTTCTCGATGTAGCGGTGTGCCCGACATGAAGGATTGAAATTTATTTATGAGTCTTTACTCATTTCTTTTGGTACGTGCTTTGCTGCATGAATATCTATCCATTCGAAGCACAGTGTCCGAAGACGGAGAGCAACACATTATATTCTGCTGGAAGGATACCACCGCCCACTAGCAGAAGCTGCCTAATAAGAAAGTCTGTACGTAAGCCAACTGGTAGTCATGGCAAATAATTTCTAACGCATTTTCACATCGTTTTGTTTGATGGTCCGTTTTGTCTTTATGTCTCGCATCATAAAATAGCTGTAGACAGAATGCGCGTTTGTAGTATACGAGAGTCGGGCTGATAAATAATGATTCTTAAATTCTAAAAAAATATTCCCTCTAACGTAACGAGCAAGAGGGCTAGAGAATTAGACGTTCGACGAGCCTGGAATCCGATGCCCGGAACGAAGTATCGGAAAAATATGTTCTCGGTAACGAAGTAAATTAAGTTCGACAAAACCATTTCGCCATTCGCCGAGGCCGGGGCGTGCTCGTACTCGACGGCATTTTTCGATGAGGCTTTCGTCAAGACGACAACACGAAATGATCCCAAGAGTCTGTACACCAAACGGTACGCCGCCCCATCCAGATGTCTGATGATGTGCCTTGTGTCTAGATTAGCAAATGATGTGTAATAGGATTACACCGCCGCAGATGGGTGGAACAAGGATTTCAGATGGTTGCATTGGACTCGGTTGGTTTGTTCGGTTGCTGTTATTGGAATCGTTAAGGACACGCCGGTGTGCGTGTGCGTGTGTGGGCGCACCCTTTGTGATCATTCCTGCGAAGGGGGAATAAATGCTTCAATGAAAGATGACAGCCGTTCGATTGATTGTTTGGTACACAAAGGAATACAAAGTATGTAGTAATGTCTGAAGCATTCGTTCATTACAGTCATTTTAGAGTGTACTTTGATCATGTCTGGCTTTGGATTTATCACGACGCCATTACTGTTTAATTTTATTAATGTTAATAATTCCTTATTGAACGCATGCTATTGAAGTATGCTTTTGTAACTACATGAAGCTAGAAATTTGGTACGCTTGTCGGCCTTAAGGCAAAGACCAAATGTTTGGTCACGCGAAAGCTTTTATGGCTTGTTAACGCTTGTTTTGAAAATTCCTTTTAGGCTTAAATCTTGAAAAGCAAGTAGTAACTGGTGGATTAGTAAATAGTTGGTGGATCAAACAGTTCTATTAACTGTGAAAAAATACTCCTTTTATTGATTGCAATCTTAAACCATGGGTAAAAGCATGACATGACCCGTAAAGCTAATGCAGTAATTAATTACCGCAGAAACGATCTGCGCCTTTCATTCACAATCAATCGATCGGCTAGTAGCCATCCAGTACGTAACGATGTTATTCTCGAAGAAAACTTGCTTCGCCTTGAGCGGACGCATGAATGGCACAACGGATTTCCTCAGTTTTCATTCTCCCATACCCGTGCAGTTCGCTAATCCACCGTTTCCATCACCGTTTGTTAACAGTTGTAAGTGAAGTGTGAGGTTTGGTAGAAAGAAAAACCGGGACGTCCTTGGCCGTTTACTCCCTTACTTAATGACGCATTTGCTGTGTTGGCAAGCTTACGTTCTGAGCAAGCAGAAATTCATAATGAGAGCGGCCTCCATGGAGAGGACCATCGGTGGACGCTTTGATTGCCTTTGATTGATAGTCCTCAATCAGGAAGGGAATGAGATTAATTCGGCTCGTTCATGTGGAGTTCACTCGGTTGGTTGCGCTGGTTTTTTTTCTTTCGTTTCTTCGAATAACCCAACGAAAGCCCGCAGACTGAGGTCTGTGGGTCAGCAAACCTTCCACCCAGTCCTGCAGCTTCCCTTGCGTTTACCAACTGTCAAGAGGTTTGCTCATTTGTGCACAAGCAGGTTTCACTGGGTTAGGTTGAGAAGGCGACCAGGTCGGGTTATTTGCTACACGCTTTGAAAGGACGAGGGTGCCATTTTCTGCGAACACTGTATGACATTTATTAGATTAGACTGTGTCCGAATTACACACGCAAGGAGAGGCGTAAACAGCTGCTACACCCGTTTCGTGTTTCGAATCGTGGCTCTGAATTTTGTGGTTTAGTGCACAGTTCAAATCAACGCTTTGTTAATACTGTCCCACTACCGTTGTGCCTGCGTTAGTATCATTAGAAGCAAAAGCTCCCAAATCATTATCACACACATGTGTGTGTATGGCTTTCCAGAGGCGTTGGAAAAATAATCAAACCGAACAGAATGTCCGCAGAGAGCAAAAGAGCTGGCACTGCAAAATTGCGATTAAATTTCCACCAATTAATAGTGCACCGTAATAGTGCACGGATGCGTGGCCAACTCGCACCCACATCGTCACCTGTTTCTGAGTTCGGGATCTTCCCATGCGCTTGTACGTCGTGCTGAGATTGGGTAGCTTACTGATTTAAATGGATGGTGTTCATTAACATCAGCCGGACGGGGGTTTTGTGCTGTACGCAAATAAGTAGAACTCAACAGGCCAAATTGTGCGGCTGGAAAGATAGAACTCGGGATAGGAAGTTTTCCGGTCCCGATTGAACAACACGCAACCGTTGCTGATAGCCATTCACCGTACCGTTTCACATGGTATGCAAATGAATGTTTGATTAAACCCATACATAAAACATGAAGTTTCGTTCTCCCTAGATATGACCCAGTTTTGTTTTTTTGGTTTTGCTATAATACCACCACTGTTCCAGTGGTGGATGTTTCAGAGCAGCGCCATGTTTTAAGGCAACTGGGGAACAATTTTGCGATTTTCGTGCAGCATCAACAAAGCTGCTGGGTAGGTGAATGAATGTAGAGCCGCGATAAATTTAACAGAGTGTGTTCGATTTACTATAGCTTGGAGAATAATTTAACCTAGTTCGAAGTATGTCTGTTTGGGGCGTTGGATGCCATGTTTTGAATTTCAATGATGTGACGTTGGGATTTACTGCAAGCGATCCTGTTGCAAGTGTGTGCGTATAGGTGGTAGTAATTGTTTAATGTACGGGAAGTTATAGCCCGGTACCGAGCATCCCTGGAAACTTGCAGAATAAAAACGGTTTGGTTGTAAATCAAGGAAAGAGGGATTTCATACTATCCTATCAGATTGAGAAGTGTTTTCATTCTTCTATACGGTTACAGAGATGTTTAAGTGAAGTACGCAGCAATGTACTCGTTAAATGAACTTAGTGTAGTCAATAAAAAAGCGATCAATAGGACTGATGGGGACTAATGCAATTGACAGACTCTTAACAGTCAAGTGAGTTGGGTTGAGATGGTAAAGATAATGAAAAGATGATAGGATGACATAAACACGATCTTGTGAGTGAGTGAGTGAGCTATGGATGTGGATGATGCGTTCTACACATGGACATACACAGCGAGGTAGTTAAGGGTAGAACCGGCACATACCACACAGCAACAGCATAATACGATTAAAAACCCGAATATGGCTCCAGCCGTACCGACAACCCAGGTTAAACGGATGAATAAAATGACACCGAAAATGTTCTGTATGCACGGCAGATAGACACCGATGAGTGTGCCTGTTAGGAGCGAGTACGTTGGTGGGTTTCCATCGTTGGTTGGTATTTGAATAACATTACACAGCCACCCAAGACGTTAAATCCGTGTGTTGGAATGTTAATTGAAGAAAGAGAAGGAAAGAAAGTGAAAGAGAGAAAAGAAAGAAGGAGAAAAAAGGAAGATGTTGAGAAAATAAGAGTTAGTAAAGGAGAATAAAATAAAATGAATACTACTTTTAGTAGGTAGTTTGTGTGTAGAAAATATTGAAGGACAATTTTGTTTGAAAATTAATAGTTTTATCATTAAACACAACACATTAATTGTATTGCGTAAGTGAAGTACCATGCCAGAATATTCTCAGCATGTTTGTATGGGTTATCCGACTTAGATGTTTTATCTTTAACTGAGCAGAAGGAATGTGAAGTGTCGTGTAATCAGTAATTCATCAACATTCCCAACCTGCCCAAAAGACAACATGTACCGGGGTCCAATCATTCTTGTTGATATCATTTTGATTTGACTGCTTTTCTGGTGGAGGGAAGCAGAACGAATTTTGGTAGACGTTTCCGTGCAATCATTACTTACCCATGCGGGCGGAGGCAGGTGCTGGTTTGGCATCGGGATCCGTCGGTGCCGGGATCGTGTTCGAGTAGTTTGCCAGGGACGAAATGAGCGTGGTGACATGCGGACGTTCTTGAATGTCATCCTGTGCGAATAAGAAACGAAGAGAGTCAAACATGAACATTAGCGAAAAATAAAGTCAGCCAAAGATATATTAATGATTAAGACATGGTTGGTATTTCGTTGGTAAGGCTTTGCTATGGCGTAACGCGAAACTATCGTGCGTTTATGCCGTGGATCAGGTTGAGTTACTTTCACTACCCTGAAGCACCCTAATGATGGCGTAAATGGTGGTGACGCTAAGGATACAAAGAAGGTGCCCAACTAAACTCAGCAAAATGGAGAATGACACGGGCACCATCTTTGACACCGTTTTTAATATTTTATGAACCCTATTAACTCGTGTAATGTTGCAGACTATGAATACCACGAAGGTAGCTCCATGGCTAAGGGATCATCGGTGACTCCCGGTGAGGTGCTGTTCTGCCTGACGCTAGCTAAAAGCATGATAAATGATTCCAGCCTGGGCGTTCATCCGTCGTTCCTGGGCGGTTGCTGATGCCAGGTCTGCTTTTGTTGCTGCTTGTAGGTTCTAATAATTATTTCCCTTGTATCGTGGGAAAGCAAAACCCTGAGCTGGCCGTGTAGCAAACGCAGACGAATTTCGTCGACCGTCAAGTGGCTTGCATCCTTTTGAAAATGAAGGCAATTTACCTAAGGAAACTACCGGCACTGGCGCTAAAAAGTTTGAATACGTCGTTAAGCTAGCATGACGGTGGTAAACGTGAAAGTTGACGGTGTGACGTTGATATCTCCTTTTTTGGTGACTGCTGATTGGTTTCATGCTGTGAGGAGTGCTTTTTGGAAAAATACATTTATAATCATGCTTCTGTGAATTGGCGATATGTTCAGGTATCCAATTGTACTTACCGAGTAAAGGTACAGATTAGTGTCAATTTTATCTCCTTTCGACACGAAGGGTTGATCATCGGTGGGTTCACCTGGAAGGGAAAAAAATGGAGAGATGATAAGAGGAAGGTTAGATGTAATTTTTATAAGTTCTCAAACATGTTTGCATTTTAATAAAATAGCTTAGAAAAGGAATAGAATAATCTCTCTCGTCTATTTCTCTACGAAATTTTGTGATAGATACTCAGTGGTTAATTAACTTTTTGTGTAGTATGCTCTTATCTTCCTGTTGAAAGTGGAGAAAGTGCACTTGGCTATCGGTTGGATAGTATTTGCCCATGAACAACACAACACACAATTCACCCGAAGTGGACTATGGACGATACGTGCTCAAGTGTGGTTACTCCTAACGGTTGTGTGTATGGATGATTCAATTAATTGGAAATGTTTCCCTTTCTCGCTTGTGCGTAAGTGGATGTTGCCTTCGTATGGACGATAATTTACTGGATTGTTTATGGAAAACTCCTGTATCGACAGGCCGTTTGAGATAATTAGTTTCATGAGCTAGAGAGTGAAGAGAAACTTACATAAAACATGTTTTCAATGTGTTGTCTTTTTTTTTCTTCTTTTGTTTCGATCGATCCGACTAGTCCGATCGGTTCACGTTCCAAAAATGTTCTTTCGACCATTAAACGGGGTTTCACCACAAATAATCGGTAGTTAATGTGCGAAACTCATAAAACACATTATGTGAGTCGTTACGCTGGCGCCTGCCTTATTTTGGGCAGTGGTCTGTGGAGATATTCCGAAGGACTTACTTTTGCCCAAAAACATGTGGACAAGCGAGCAGTGTGTTTGCGGTATTAATTCCCCTTCCCAACGTGGGTTAGACTGCAGCGACACATGTGTGGACAGCATCCCTGCCCAATGCGCCAGTAGCGAAAAGGATGGAGAATTGATGATTTCACATAAAAGCTTAATCGATTCCGCTCGATGTCCGGGATTTTGTCTGGCTCTTGTCGCAAACGGATGGACATTACGCCTCGCTAATCGAGCGGCTATCATTCGTTGGACATTTCTTCCAGAGCTCGCTACTACCGATAAGGTAACCCATACAAACGTTCTACACGGTACATGCCTTGCCACTGTGGAGCAGCTACTTCACGTCGTTGTCGCTCGACTAACCAATTTCGCCATAAGTCCATAAATAACCGCCAATGTCTTCTACTGGACGATAGGCGAATATTCCGGTAATCGATTCTTTCGGCCTGGAACATATTGGGCAAGGATTCTCATACGGTAGGCTCGTGAGCGTAAGGAGTTGAGGTTTGGGGTGTGCACCGATGATAACAAACAGCCCATTCAAGCGTTCAACTTTGCTGGATCGGTTCATTCGACGGGCGGAAAAAAGGCGTACCAGCATTTGCAAAGAACTAGCTTCTTTATGACACCGTTTAAGATGCTTATTCGTACGCAAAAAAAGGAAAAAAAACACACACACACAGACAGTAATGAGAAATGACTTTTCATTATCTAAAAGCGGTAAAAACAGCTTTTCCCTGTTAGCGGCTATAGGCTTGCCTTGGAAGCCTTCTGCAAAGATGGTGATGAAGTATGCGACCACAAGTACCTTACGATCCCGCAGGAAAAACATGGAGAATAAGTAACCGGGGAAAACTAGGACACCAGAAAAATGGCGTCAGCGTCATCACAATGAGACAGAGGTTGGAGCACAGGAGACCTTCGCAGTAAGCAGGTTCTACTGACCGAAATTCTATTTTCGCTTCCGTCCTTTATCATTCACTCACACACACACACACACGCAAAGATCCATATATGCTTAGGCACACACACACATACACACTTTCGAAAGCATTTGGAGATAAATTTCCCATAAATATGTATGTGCACAGTATTGTGATAAATCATCCATCAGGCTGAGCACATGTCGGACAACGTTTGGTTATCCAGCTGGACGTCTAGCTATCGATGTTTTCTGGATATATGTCGACATTTTCGTGTGGAGATCTGTGCCTATGAATGGGAACGCTGTGAAGTATGCTTAAAAGTATTGCTTCAAAGTTTTATCGATTTTAGTATGTTTTTTTTTTTTTTGTTTAGGAATTTACCAGCTGAGTTTGAGGTGAATTTCATACGTGTTTTAGATATGTACCAATATGTGCTGTCAATAAATAATGAACTCAAAACTCCTCATCTGTAGCACGGTTGGCGGAATCAAATATCAGAAGTGGTCCTGGCAATCGTGTCGTTTGTAGTGTTCCCATCATGATGACCGTATATTTGTTTATTTTTCGATGGAGAAGAAGTCCTTGTTTGGATATTTTAAAAGGATAACCAGCGGCGATTTACTGCATACCACTGCATTCAGTGAACAATAGCGCTCACAGTATGTGTGGAGTTTGTAAAATATTCTTTTGTTTTGTAATGCATTTTTCTGTTCGATAAAATTCTATCTCTTCTCGGTTCGAATGCGAGCATGTTCGTGTGGGTTTGGGTGATTAAAGTGAAAGGGAAGATTAATACAAAGTTCATGTTTCAATCACATCGGCTATGGAGCGCTGGTGTGCATATTTTACGAGTGATGATTGTATGAATTTCAACGATTGAAGCACAAATTAAACACATTTTAATGCAAAAGTTGTTTTTAATATACATTTACCAATATTTTAAACATGAGCGCAGATTAATTACATTTGAAGGTTTGCCGTCGTTTACCTTCCGGAATGTAATTAAATAGAAATTGACTTCTCATCCCTTAGAACCATTACAGCTATCCCAAGTGCGTGGCCAAGGCACAGTAATGATACCGCGAGCATAATTAAAACGGTTCCAAATTGATAATCAGCAGAAAAGCTCCCCTTTTCTGTCATACTTTTGGAGGTTTTATTTGCCCGAAACCGCACCTAGAGCGTGCTTTGTTGAACCGCAATTATTAAAAGTTTGCTTAAAATGTTATAAATAATTTTAAACACAGAACGGTCGATCACCGGAACGTCCGAAGATCGTGTGAAGAAGAGACGAAACTTTCCACGGAAGCTCATTTCATTAACTCTTCCCAGTTTTGCGTGCTGGCAAATCTTACCTCTTCCAAGGAAAGAGTTTACAGGAATGGATGGGATATGGTATTGGAAAGAAAGAGACATAAATATAGAGGATTTCCCTTCGCGTCGGGAGGAAAAGGCTCATTTTGGGTACAAAAATAATAAATGATCCCTTCCGACGGTCACGGACCATCAAACGGTTCCGTTCGCGTCAAAATCCCAAACCAAGACGGTGGTTTGTGTACATAACTTTTAATGGCATCATGTTTAGGGGGCTTTGCTTACCAATCTTCCTTGGGGTGGCTGTCCTAAGCTGTTGCGAATACTGGGATGCTTTCTCTAACGGAAAGATAAGTAAACTGAAAGACCTTCGACACCGTAGGCTAGATTGGCCATGAGAATCGTTCTACTGCTTTGCGTACCCACCAGGCACAGCCTGCTAGGATGGGAGAAAAACGTACAAAACGCACCATGGAAGCTCCTTAACCTTAAAAATACACACACGTGCATCCGGGTGCTTCTTTACTGCGTGAAATCCGTCCGTAGATTCCGTAGACGCGTTGAGGGAAAGAAAATTCACGCGAAAGAAAGCTAGGCAATAGGTGATTCCCGCGAGACAGCGAGAGGATTAAAAAAAAGCGAGAACGTGTATGGCTAAAAGAGGCACACGTTTTAGAATTTCTGAAGCATCCTAAGTATTACGTAGTCAACGCATTTCATGCATACGATATCAGGCATTGTATGCCGTCAGCTAGTGCGGGCATACCCTCATATGAAGAAAGAAACCCATATCCAAAGGAAAAATTGCTCACTTTGATCCCTCGTGGCTGCACTTCAATGTTTGTGCACAAACCGGAAGGCTTTCAGACATTTCTAGAACGGATTTTTTTGTTTCCATTTATGCGAAAAGATTTTGTTGCTGCAGTTAGGAAAGCATGAAAAGGTATAGGTATACCAATAAAATGGGCAAGGTTGTTACTCAACCGGTAGTCATTATCGGTTAGGAAGGGCATACCGTTTGGAATTGTCCTGTGTGACGATTCACTTTCCGCCAGTGAATTCACTGTGATTTGTTGGTTCTTTTTATTGTATCAGCTCGTTTTTGCATTCCTTCATCACAACATCAACAGTATGTTTCATTGATTTATTTTTTCTGTTGCAAACAAAATCCTGAAGTATAGAGTCAACGAGTAACAAAGAGTTCTAAAAATATTTCCCCAAACCATCGAATATATCCCACCTAGTAGCTTCCACCTAAATTGTTAGCCAGTACGCTGGGAAAGTGAAGTAAACAACCACCCAGCGTTCGGCTTAATTTCATGTCCATTAGCGTGGGTGGGATAAGTCCCTATTTATCAAAACAGTCGAATGCTAAGAAGAGAAGATAGCAAACACGAGCATCAAGCTTCCAGAAACCAAGGGTTATTTTGGCGCCAAAATGAGACGACAGTGAGAAGAATGCCCATTCAACGTTCCTCATCATAACAACGTCTTACAGTGCTGCATTACAGCTCGCTGATAAACTCAAAACCATGTCTCGAGAAATCAGACTCTGGCCGTTCCAGTGGCCACTAAACTCTTCGAAGCATCGGACGCAGTTTGCTCCAATCGACGAAAGGATTCACCTCATCAAAATACCTTTAATTGAAGGCTATAGCTAGCGGTAGCTAGCGGAATGTGAAAAAGCCCTTCACGTTTCACTGCAAACAGTGTCTTCGCTTGCGTCTGTGTAGCGCCGTGTACGCCGTGAGCCACAAAGCACAAACACCACGAGGCACACAGTGAAGGCGAGTGTTTTGCGTGATGCTTTGTGTGAAACATAATCCACAGCATAATAAAATTCGAACAGGAAGATGGGAGCTACCGTCACTGGGCATGCTAGTTTCGTGCTTGGGACGGGGCTTTGGAATTTTTTGTTGTAGCTCCACATGAAGCTGATTGAATGGCAAATGTGGCGAGAAAAGAGGGTAGGATTAGTGTTGGCATATTTAGCCGATTGTAGTCTAAAATGAAAGCCAGAAAAAAATAATCTGGCTTTCTTTTTTGTCCGATTATTAATCGATTGTATTGTACGATCGAACGAGCTGATATGTTTTTTTTATTCTTTCTGTAGGGTGACTCTATGTGAAAGAAAGGGGTTGGCAAACGATAGCTCAGCAGTTGGGTTGGCACAAGGTTTGCTAAATTTGCATAAAATAACGGCTGAAATAAAATCCATAAGCGTCGTTCCATAAAAAATGTATCGTTATTTATGAGTGAAATGACACATGCCATGGATACACTCATTGGAATTTGTATTCCACCAATTAGCATTCCATTTTTTCGTGATATTTACAGCGTAGTTCAACGATCTGTATGTGTTAGACAATTTTGTTTTTATTTAAGGATATGACAAACTCTAAATATTAAAAAAATCCTTTAATGTATCCATCTTGGAGTATTGTGTATAACACGGTTCCATAAAGCACTTTATTTAATTGTTAGCATTTGGCTCTTGTCTCTACAATACGGTTTCAAACACACATACACACTCAAAGTTGCAGGTACGGTTTTGGACAAAATTTTAATTCAAGGCGTGCACAAACAGAATAACATTATCAAATAAAAGACCAACTTTAGCAATCGCGCAATCAACGCTGAGAACAATTTCGCCTCATTTGTCGTGACATGGATAAGGTAGCTTCAAGTTTATAGACGCAAAAAAAAGGAAAAACGACCACGCCATATCCCGTAGTAGCTCATTAGGAAAATTCTACCCATTCTCCAGCGACAACTGTGGGGCATGTTCGGGGTAGAGTTTGTCATTTATCATCGTTGCATGGCGCAAAACTTGCCAAACATCAACTCAACCGCTTTCCCCCTTTCAACCTGCGCTACTCTTGCAAGAACTTGCTTGGCTTTGCACTAAACTTTTCGCTTCACCGTTTATGCTGCGTGTGAAGGTATATTAAGTACGATCTAAACAAACATGGGACAACTGTGGGGCAAGAGCAGGTTGGGAAAATAATTTGCATAGGTCAGTTTGGTGATTTAGCAAAGTGTTTGTAGCGATGAGAAACTTACGAACACATTTTGTTGCTAGTTCAGTAGAAATGTGATTTTTACACGATCTTTCTTTGCAAGTTTTACCAAAAAACTGTGATAATCCTTCTCTAGAGGGTTTCCCTTACAGGTGAAGAACACAATCTCAGCAATGTTTGTCGTTCCCTTGAAACGTCCATAAAGCCGTACCTGTTTGCGGGTGCTAATGTGTTTTCGGGGAGAATTAAACTTGCACGTTTTATGAGCCGTGTTGCATTCCTGCACGCATAATCCATCAAGCATCAAATCGTTGCTTCGTGGAAGTGTGTTTTGTTTTGCGACCGTACCATAGCTGCAAGATGAAGTGCTTGTAGTTTTCCGAACGGAGTGCAAGACGCACAAGCCAGATTGTTGCACAGCCGAAATGGAAAACTGGGTAGGTGTTCGGAAAGGATAGCCGGATGATGATGATAATGATGAAGCTGTTAGCGCACCCGGGTACGGCCGGTGCGGGACGTCGAATAAACAATTTTAATGAGATGACATTTG
>KI424858.1:7476-17939 GCA_000473375.1 Anopheles culicifacies | reverse complement strand
GCTTTCGAAGCTGCGCCAAGTGTTTTTGTCCATATTGATTATGTTTGTGGAGTAGCGCGCATGTAATAATATTTTTCCGCAATGAAATAAACGCTGCGAAAACAATGCGGATGATACAAAAAGTCTTCGGGAAAGAAGCTATGTCGAAGAAAATGTGTACGAATGGTACAGTGATTTCAAGAATGGCCATGCGAATTTCGAAGACGGGATGACCATCCTCCTCAACCGACGACGTCCACGTGGTCCACATCAAGGATTTGGTGGTCAACAATTGTCGGTTGACGATAAGCAACCTATTGGAAAGTGTTGGAATTTCCAAAGTCCCGGTCAACACCATCCTGAAAGATGTTTTGGGGTGAACCTGCTCAAAAAGCGGAATCGCATCGAAGTCTGCAAAACGATGCCATCATTTTGAGGCATTTTTTCGTAACAACTGGCACTCATATTGTTCCGCATCCGCCGTATTCGCCAAATTTGGCATTAGTCGACTTCTGGCTTTTCAACAAGCTAAAACGGCCGCTTCGGGGACAACGTTTTGACACTAGAAGCGAGGAGATAGAAGCAGCAGCGACGGCGGAACTAAAGGACATCCCAACATCCGCGTTTTCCACCTACTTCAAGGAGTGGGAGAAGAGGTGAAAGAGGTACATTGCATCGGAAGGGGATCACTTCCAAGGCGATGACCTTCTCTTATTCTTCTCTGGCTCTACAACCTCGAGAGGTCTTGGCCTGCCATTTCTGGCTTCCGTGACTTGAATGTACCCGCAACAGGATAGTCAGTCCTGCGTACGGGAGAAACGGCCCGAATGGGATTCGTACCTCGGTCCTGTCCGTTCGAAGACCGGCGCCTCGGTCTCCTCGGCCACCGAACCGCTCCATACACCGCTCGATACTGAGCTAAAAATTTTTAATAACGAAAGGACACCTTCTTAAAGTACCTAATGTGAATAAAGAGTTTCAATTAATATAAATGGAAGATTTGGTCTAATGTTATCCCTTTTTGGCTACTAAATATCCAAATTCTACTCTACTTATCTAAGTGAACTTACCACATGTAAATAAATATAAGGCAAATTAAATTTATTTAATGAAAAAAAGTGCATCCAAATAAGTCATTATTGTTACATGGAAAAAAATTGTTTGAATGTCGTCTGAAAGCCGTATGACCAAAACGAGAATTAAATATTTTTATTGTTGATCCTCCAGAAGGTTTTAATTTGTGATCCAGCCTGCTAGCTAAACTGAGTTTGACATCACTGCTTTAAACTTAGACTGCCAATCCGTATATTTGAGCGTAACCGAACCGGTGACGAAGCCACATAATTTGTTCTGCAAATAATTAGAATGGATTTAACGAAATACTAGAACTAATATCCATAACACCTAGGTTTTTTCTCAATTTTCTATTTAACGTAGTCGTAATTAGCCTTCCCACCTTGTATTTGTATAATTGCAAAAAAATTTCGGCGTAAATTAGTGCACACTTTTTCACGAAATTCGAAACCCAATTCTTCATTTGCGAACGGTAACATTACACCCAATCAATTTAACTATTACATTCCACCTATCCAGCATTAATAAAATAAAATAGAATAAAACTGGCATGAAATTATAATGCGAATTATCGTGAGCAAGCCACGTTGTGATCAAGTGTCGGTTCGGTCAGTATCGAACCCCGGGTCCGAGTACAATCGATTCCTGCCCAGTGTGAACCAGTAACCGTACGTTTGATTGACATCATCATTGACAAGCGATGAGGCACGTCAACGGTACGGTAATCACATTTCCCTCCATAGCAACACATAAATGTACGCGGGAACCGGGATACCGACCAACATCAACTCAATTCCGCAACAAGCTATAATACATCTTTTTGTTTTTGTATCGGTTACACTCTGTAGCTTCTTTGTAGCTGGCAGGATAAATGATTACCAACAAACCTCATTCCTTTGCTGTCCACTTTAGCTGACGATTTCCTTTCCCACTTCTCATCCCACATCCCATCCCCGACCCCGTGGGAATGAATTATGAATCGGAAATAAATATCATATTCAGTTGCCATTTTCAATCCCGTTCGTCTCTACAGACATGCATTTTTTCCCCCTCCTCATACAACGTCTGTTTTGCAATAAGTTTCCTTTCGTATGGAATGCGATCAAAAAGAATATTCTGCCTGCACTTACGATTGACAAACAGTCGCGCGCACAAACCGATGGAATTGAATCGAAACGCAGCGTGAGACAAATCCGAAGCGTCACTGTAATGATGGATAACGTGCGTGGCTCTGTTACCCAGCTGACAGTCGGCGTTTGAGCACAGGCTATTCATTTGTTTCTTAGCGGAGTAATAATTTTTATTCAATACTCTCAGGCTATTTCCATCGAAAAATTAATAAATAAAAACATTACGCCCCTAAAGCTATGCAATTCGCAATACAGTATTTGCTTCACGTCACTCTGTTTGACCAGTTGGAGTGTTTCTTGCTTTACACAGATGTTTCCTGGGTCTTTGCAGATAAACAAGATACACATCTAAACGAGATCGGTGGCTACGGTGGTCTAAGGTGAGTGAATCTGCTCTTTTTTTTCTTCAAAAAAATAAGGTCACTTCGCCACCGTCTCCAATGCTTGGGCCTCGCACCGCGCTGGAAAGCAGAAGCGATAGACAAGTTTTAATGTCGAATCCATATGTGCAATTTAATTTCATTTCTTTTGATGGCTTTCGCTTCCTTTCGCCCCATTCGTGGATGCAGGCAGGCATCCACTCCTCGATCCTCGATCGCAAGGAATCGGATGTGCTTCTGTTTGCTCAAGGTGATGCAACGTCTACACCGGCGGCTGATTGCCTTCCAGACAACCAGCTTAAGAAATAGGGACCAGCTGGCCAGCTGACACGTACCGGGCTATGGATGTGGCTGCACACTGATGGCCCGTTCGGACTGAAACTCGATTTAGCACGACTTGGATTATTGTAGCCTTCTTCAGTGGATGCCCCCCGTTGCACACACCGTACACTTCCGGATTCTCGCACTCAAACCGAGGGTAAATCGTTCATTTTCTTCTGCGACCCGTTTCCCCAACCGGTGTACATACAAAGTACAAAGTGCTTCGACTCTATTCTCATTTCGACGGCGTTTGGCGCTGGTACATGTAAGGGTGTGTGTGTGTGTGTGATGTCTAGGTTTTATCCCTATTGTCTTGTGTGACTTCGACATTCCGGACGCCTTAATGGAGCTACCCAGCGTATTCGCGCTCGAATACAGCTGCATCCATTCCACGAGCTGTCCGCCATTTCGGTAATGGGTTTCGGAGGACCACAAATTAGATTTCTGCTTGATGCAAAGACTTGTCGAACCGATGCGACTTGTCGGTGTCGCATACACCATTCGCCAGCTGATGAGATGACTTTAACAAGAAATCACCACATCAGATGCGCTCGGTACAAATGTTAACCCTTTTAGCACGAGCATACCTTTAAAACCCCACCGTCTGTCACCGTAACCGATGGAAAACAAATCACTGCTTTGCCCACGGCAACCTAGCCCCGCCAAACCTTCGGGCATGAATCAATCGTGCAATGCGCGGATGGAAACAAAACGAATATTAGCCGCTACTAAGGTAAGAAGAGCGCGTAGGGTAAAGAAAGGCCAGCGAAAAGGATAATTGGATGAAATAAAATTTTAATGACTTTTTAATGATAGCTCCAGATGAGCGCAATTGCAAAAGAAAATGGTATTCCTAACGCAGCCAGCGAAAGTATGGTGCAGACGAAGGGTTTTGTTTTATTTTATTTTTCATTATCGTACGAAGGTCCTCGCTATCCTCGCTGGCATCTTGCAGATGTTTGATTCCAATTTGTTCTATTCGATTGGATTTGGATGTATGGTGAAGCAATTATGGCGACATTTTCGGTGTTTCAATTAAAAAAAAACCGGCAAGGATAGGTTTGCTTTTTAAAGAAAACTTTCAGAGATGGAATTACCCAAAGTAAGCAATCTTGCGAATGAATTTCAAGCACCTTGTATTAAATGCATACAATTTATTAAATTACAGTCCTTGCTGCCGCCTACAAAAGCTTGTACCAAATTCTCATCAAGTCGAAAGCTGCATTGCTTGGTTTGTTGAAGAGAAATCTACCGAATTCTAAGAAATTCCGTAAGCACTTCAAAAAGATCTACAATATAATAGATCAGAACGAGTTATGGCGCGCCATACGGTAGTAAAGACTCCTTGGCAAATCAGAGCGCTGGACGTGTCGAACATGTAGTCAGAACCGTTCGTATCTCACCGGGAACTAAGGAGACGAACTACCCTGTTTGATGCTCAACATATTAGCGATGGGAATAATCACTCTTTTCAAAGAGTTTAACACAGAGTGAAGGAGTAGTTATAAGGATTCGAATCTTTAACACACTTTTTAGAGATTCATGGAAATATATTATTCTAAACCAAATCCTTAAATTACTCCCTTGCGTTTCAACTCACTCTCACTTTCTGTGTCGGTTTGTGTCTGACTCCTTTTATTTCAACTCACTCTCACTCTCTGTACCGACTAATGATTCACGCCTGTTGGTTTTACACCTACTAACTCTTATTGAGCTGATTTTAAAACATAACAAGCGAGTCACTAGTGGGTACAGAGAGTGAGAGTGAGTTGAAACTAAAAAGAGTGAGTCACTAGTCGCTGCAGAAAGTGAGAGTCATACAAACTCCTTCGCAGTATTAAACTCACTCACTCTTACCCAGTGTGCACAGCTCTACAACGCTGAATTCGTAACCCGAATCACGACATTCACCAGATCTTTCCAATTCTTTGTCTTCGTCATCATTCGATCGACCTCTAGGGCTGATTGCGATTAAGACAAGTCTATCTACGTCTACCAGAGAGGAATTATGCTACCTTGATAACATTCTTACTTCAAATAACATTCTAAGAAGCGAATTCCAGTGATGCAATGTTCCAGGGAATCGTTCCTAATAAATTTTATCGATCTAGGAGACTCAATCACAAACTGTCCTATGGAGTAAAGAGTGAAAAAGATCAGCTTTGTAATGGTTTCCTGGAGATGTCCTGAAGCTGAACATTATTTGTTCTAGATATGTAATGCTAAGAATCGAAATAATTTTGGAATTCTGCTAAGTAACCTGATTTAATAAGGTCATGGTAGTAGAAAACCCTTTAACCCTGCTGTACTCACTCTAATCTAATCAGAAAAGCTCAACATGAGTACCACTTGCTAATGTAAACATAGGGCAAGCTGCAAACTTGATTGCTCTGCGTATAAACAAACTGCTAATTGATATTGCGTGGTCGAATGTCCGATTATCTTACATGTATCCTTCCGGCATGCAATCAGCCAAAGATGTGAAAGTAAAAAGTTTGATCTTTTAACTTCAAACCCCAAAACGTTCACGCACCCGTACCGTAAATCCACCACCGTAGCTTTCCGAATCTGACCGTGCTGAAATTGATTCCCAACTCCCATTCCCGGGCCAGCTCTACAGCTTCACCTTTATTAACCTTTCCGCGCTGGTTTATCCGGAAGCACAGCACTTCTGCTGAAAACCCTCCCGAGAGATGGCCTACATATTTACAGCAAGTTTGGGAATATGTAGACCCGAGCTACGATGACGATGATGAACGTTCACCGAGTGCCGGTGCACTCAGCACTCAGTGGAAATTAATATCCACTTGAATAGGCCCCTTGATGCAGGAAGGTACCACCTCACTCCGTTTGTCTTCCGAGCCCATCATCGAATTCACATGTGCACACAAATCCAATCGAAAACGGCAAAACTTTTCACCGAGCCTCAATTCACCGTCCAACCCACCCACAGTGCCACCCGTACGAGGAGAAATCGACGATCGGTCGGGTGGGTTTTTTGGGGGGAAAACAATTCTAAAGTAAATAAAAGTATGCAAATATTCCAATTTCCAGTTTTCGGTTCGGATTCGGAGGTAGCATTTTACACGAAATCCCTTGTCGTCACTTATTCCGCTTGCGCTTTCTTGCTTGGGGGTTGGCATGGGGAGACAGCCGCAAGAAAGAAAAAAAAATGGATGAGATGGAACACGATCCGGTTACGGTTACGATCGGTGGTCTTGCTTGCTGGGTTCCTCTCCCGAGGGACGGCTGCTTGCCTCGCTCAATTGTATTCTGGCCGGTTCTGGCCACCTTAAGGCGAACTTCCAGCCCTTTCCTGTGCCGGTGAAACAGACGTACGCACGCAAGCGAGATGGAAGGAGATGGACAGGCAAGGATGGCACACTTTCGTTACGCTAGGCTAAGCGAATCCCTGCCCAGCAACTAACCGTACAGTAGGGAACATATGTTTTCTTTCTGGTTTCAGTAACCCCAAAAAAGGGCCTATTATCTGTAACCGAGGGCCGTAGCCATTCTCCCACGAGTGGTTTTCCGGATGTTTGCAATTCAGAACAGCAAACCAGCACTGAGCGTGATTAGTAACTGTGTGAGTAGCAATATTCGTTATCGAGAAATGTACTTAGCACTATAAACGCAGATAGTAAAGGCGCAGATTATAAACTTTGGCAATGCGCCTGAATGTATGCTTTCAAATGTTTCTACTGTCAATTTAACAATTACAACAACAAACACGGCAATAAACAAGATTCTCAGGCAATCAATTGATGTTTGAACAAGATGTTCTATGTCTTTTCCACAATAAAAACAGATTTGCAACTCGTATTCTTAAGAAAAAGTAAATCCATCAAATGTTATCCTGTAACAATGGTCATCATATTACATTCCTTTCTTCATAGTGTCACACATGAAATAGAAAAATAAACTCTTCCGCATCGTTCAAAAGTACTTCCCGGTAAAGTAAATATTAGAACAGGAGTGGAAACATTCTTCCCCGAATGCTTACAGTTTCAAACCAAATCCGTTCCATGCTAACGCAGATCGTAAGCTCTCCAAAATGACACCCCCCGTTCAAAACCTGTCAATCGAGCAATGGGAAGAATAGATGTTTATTGGTTTTAGCATCAACCGCTCTGTCCATCGCCCTTTTACCGTCATTGTTTTTCAGTTCAATCCTTTCATCTGCCACAATCGTGCATCGGCACGTACCGCGGAACGACGGACAACGTGGTTAGGCTAAGGGGAGCACGAGTGGAGAAAAAACAACAACCCCTCGCTCACCGTGCCAAAACCCTCCCAGGAATTGTACAGTTTCCACCGAACAAGCGAAGGTAAAAGAAATCGGATTCACTGTCCTCAGTCATGTCAAAAAGTCAACCCGAAGGGATTCCGTGCCAAGGGACGCACGTGCGAGGTTCGGGGGCTGTGGCAGCGTGGGAAAGAAACTCTTACACAAACGGAAAAAACAGAAGAAACGAAAAACATGAACGAGATGAGCAGAAATATAGTGCCAACCACTCGACATCATTATCATTTGACAGGATCCGAAAAACCATTCTCCGAACCAAAATCTCACCTTCTGGCCTGTTTTGAGGGGGGTGGAGTTTCGGGCGAGGTGGGTTGGGTTTTTGAGAACAGTGTGGTAGGGAACGGGAAAATAGCTAGAGCAACGGATTCTGATTCTGTTTGTCTCCTGGTGCGATTTCTGCCCCATGCCCATACCATTTCGATCCTCAACACTTTACCATTTCGTTCGGTTTCGAAAGATTCGGCAGATTGGCTTGAGATCCGATTTGTTGATGGTGGATGTGTTTTTGCAATCCTTTTTTTTTTTTTTTATTCACTACGAGGTCACGTCGACGACGGACCCGTTTACATGATGTTTTCATTTTAGGGCAATAAATTCCAGCAATATTGTGACAATCTCTTACCGACCCGATCATCGGATTCGGGTTGCTTCTTTATATCGCTCTCCTTCTGTTTTACTCCATCTTCAGCTTTGTCTGTTTCGTTCAGTTTGGCTCGGTTTCATCGGTGTGTGTGTGTGTCAGTTGTTGGAATTGGTGAGGCGATGAGATTTGTACCACAAATTTCGTAAGAACGATGAGGTGGGATGTAACCGCTCTCGAAAGCTTTCCAATCGACTAGCGTCAATCAGCTTGTTTCCCATCATTGAGTTTCCATTGAAGTAGAATGCCAATCTGTATAGACGACCTAAACCCCCAATCTTTACTCTGACACGGAGCAGTACGGTTGACAAGTCATCCAAGTCAACGAAACTTGCACAACGACTTTAACTCCTTCCCGTTGATATTTGCAGCTGATGATGCAAGTAGGCAAACCACAAGCAGTTGGAAAAGTAAGACGGTTACAGCAATTGAAGATCTGTATCGTCAGAATCTTGAGAAATTATCTAGCACAGCTGTATCAAAAATATTTTCTCACACGCATAGCTTTAGGCGAGTTTTATTAAATATAAATCCAAAAAAATATATTACATCAATCACTTGTTTTCTTGTGACACAAATAATAGAAGTTATTTTCCTTCTTTTCTCCCCAAAATCAACAATCCTGGAAGTTACTACATTGCAAGTTTTAAGGCACTGCTCAATGAATATGGTAAGCCGAGTGGATGTAAACCAGCTCTCCAAAACCATGTTAGCTGCTACGTCTAGTCCTCTCCCCCTTTCAACACTATGCGGCCGGTCTGATGAAGGATTAAGATTCTCTAAGTGCTCCTGATGTGCTACCCGTGAATGGAGCTCCTGATTTCTAAGGGTGCATCCGAGCGCAACCAACATTTTCCACGGGACACTGGTCTTCCGGTAAGATCACCGGCGAGGGAACTAACACAAGCGACCAACAAATAAAAACAAACGCAAAATAGGAAGAGAGAGAGATAGAGAGAGAGAGGGAGAGATTACAACATCACTTGTCAGCGTTTGGTCCGAGAGCAGCGAACGCTTAAGGACCCGGACGCTGGACGTCAGACACGAGGGCACCACCAATACAACATCCCTGCCATCACTACATTGTTTTATTACAATTTTTGTTCGCAATCTGTCTTTACAGCGTCACAGCGCTGGATGAGCATGCGAGTGGTGCCATTTTTTTGTTTGGGGTTTTATTTTGCCATTGCCCACGATTCTACAAATCGTACGACCATGGTTGTGTTTACAACACTACACGAATGAATCGGTTGATAAATGAAGTGCGCTGCTCTTGACAAGCACGGGACTAAACCCGTTGGTACGTCGGCTTGCATACCGTCAGCCAACCATGCGCCTCCACCGGCAGCAGGCACGGCAAGAAGAAGAAGGCGCGGATGTGTCATTCGAACAGCCATTGTTCTTTTGGTGCAGTCTACCTACCTTTCGGGGTAGACAGTCATTTTTACAGTACATTTTTAATATTCGCCACTCGGCAGCTGATGTGCGCGCGGAGAATAAAAAAAGCGCAGCTGTCCAGTCAGGTGATACATAAACTAGCAACAGTAACTGTTGCTGCAGTCAAGTGAAGAAACAAACAGTTGATCCCCCGCGAACTATATCCGGTCGGTGATTTAGTGCAATGTCCGTCAGTTGACCTGTCACTAGTTTAGCTTTGGTTCAGGTTTGGCAAACTCGCACTTTTCAAAAAATATTTGGGGTCTTTGATAACTTAGGCTCTTCAGGATTTTTTTTATGCTCGAACGGCTGCTAGTAGTCCGGATATTGTCACATCAAAATAAACACTTGCCCAGAGGATGTGGTCGAAGGCATGGAATTCGAAGCTACTTGGTGTCGAATATGGCTCTGTTTTGAACATAAGTCTAGACATCATAGGAGTCCATGAAACCAAAATTAAGAACCCCGTGAGGAGGAACTAACCTCTTAAAAAGGCTGCTTCCAGAGGCACCTCCTTTAGTCATGTCCCCGATTGATGAGTTCCAGACCTGGTGTTTCACGAATGGCCTTAAACTCAGCGTTGAGAAACGAGTTGGAATCACATTTACCAGGAGACATTGACCCTTAGTATGCCAATATGCTATCAATGGCTCTATTCCAGAACGCAAAAGCAGTGTCCGCGACCTTGCAATGCTTCTTGACGACAAGCTGAACTTCCACGACCAGCTAGAGCATGCTGTTACTAAGGGCAACCATCTGATTGGCCGCGCTGAAGTATATCGTTTGCGACCTCGGGAACCCGTTCGTAATTAAGATGCTCTACTGCTTACTTGTGCGCTCGGTGGTGGAGTATGCGTCTGTGGTATGGTTTGGAACGACTTTGGAACGCGCAGGCTGACTATGTTGGACGATGTGCGCTGCTAGGGATCGAGACTCACCAACAGCGTAATTGCAACGCCCAGAGAACGTTTATCTCAGGACTCTTGGACAACCGGATCGAAACGCCTGCTCTACTTGCGCAACTTTCGCTGTATGTTCCGTCAAGATTGCTCCGGACTCGAATTCTTCTTGACGTAGAGGCACGCCGTACTCGTTTTCGGGCCGATGATCCGTTCCTGATCATGTGACTTGAATCCAACGCCGTGTGTGAACGTTACAACATTCAGAATTTTACGCTTGAAGTAATCAAAGCTCTT